>JANHGB010043786.1:0-19841 GCA_026283785.1 Coracopsis vasa | reverse complement strand
GCTCCGCCCGGCCCGGCCCGGCCCGCGCGGGGCTGTCCGCGGTGCTGAAGGCGAGCGCGGGCTAAGCGGACGCCCGGCCCCTGACGGAGCCTCTTTATGTTCAGCTCCTGGCGCAGCGCAGCATCCAGCAGCTCGAGCGGCGGCGGCGGCATTGCTGAGCCGGGACTGGGAGGCAGAATGGAAGGCTTTATCCGGCTGGTCTTCGGCTACTTGGTGGCGGACCTTCTCACGCTGGTGTGTCGGGCGCAGGAGAAAGCTGGCCAGCAGCTAGGGAGCTTTGTGGTGCTCTCGGGAGGAAACCACTCCAGCCCTGTGGAGCAGCTAGACCCCTCTGAGCCACCTCCTACCCCAGACTTCTGCAGGGGCTACTTTGACGTGATGGGGCAGTGGGACCCCCCCTTTAACTGCAGTTCGGGGGAGTTCATTTTCTGCTGCGGCACTTGTGGCTTCAGGTTTTGCTGCAAGTTCAAGAAGACAAGGCTGGATCAAAGCACCTGCACAAACTATGAGACGCCGTTGTGGATGAACACTGGGAAGCCTCCTTCGCGCATAGACGACCCTCTGCATGATCCTACCAGGGATAAAACCAACCTCATTGTCTACATCATCTGCGGGGTTGTGGCAGTCATGGTGCTGGTGGGGATTTTCACCAAACTAGGGCTGGAGAAGGCACACAGACCACAGCGGGAGCACATGTCCAGGTAAGGCTGAATGCCAGGCAGCAGGGTCCCCCTCCCCACTACCTGTCCCTTAACCCCAAAGAGGAGAGTGAAGCCTATTTGTTCCTGCTAAACAAACAACTCTTGCCAGTAGGCTGCATTCCCCTGCAAGGTGATCAAGAGAGAGACCAACTTCGGCAAGCAGAGCTTCTGTGGTTTCCCAAGGCCAGGTTATCAAAGTACATGCATAGTGAGGAAGACTAGAAATAATTGTGGAGTCTGCACAGACAGTAGTCCATTTTTATCTGCAGTGGTTGACCCTCTCCCCAACACGAATCAGCAAGTGTTCCTGAATATACTGTGCATGAATAGGAAAACAAACAAACAAAAAAAAATCCTGAAACCAGCAACACCAAATTATAGAAAGCCTGATAGGTTCCCTCTTCCAACTGTTTCAAAGCCTGGAAAATGTTTTTACTTCTCAAGAGAAGGATGTAAACAAATGTCATCTCACCCTCGCTCTCCAGCTGCAAAATGGTTTTGGCAGGACCTTCCCTACTCCCCCAAACCCTGCAAGTGTGTGAGCTATTTGTGAAATTTCTAAGCTGTGAAAATGAGCCAGGGTGGAAGGAAAGAGGGAGGCACAAAAAGGAATAGCTGTTGTAGAATTTCTTAACATTTTTTTTTCAGTTACTATTGAAAGATAAAATATGGAATATGAAAGTATTGTCTTATCCATGTATGTGTGTGATATACTCTGTCTCCACAGTGTCACGGCTGAGTTATATCAAAGAGAACCTCCCCCACCTACAGTTAGGCATGCTGTGTACCGTCTACTCCAGATGCTGGTTGCCTAGTGGTGGATAGGCAGGTGGGCAACTCGGGACAGAGCCCAGTGGCTTTAACAACATACTCCAAACCTAGATTTTCACAGCAGTTCAAAATCGAGGCATAACACATTTGTCAAGTTTGCAGTCTGTCTGATTCTTTATGCTAATCCCAAGCACATGAAAGTAAAGCAGATGGGGGAAAGGCATTAAAAAAGGCAAACAGCTCCATTAAAGAGTCTAAATAGATTCCAGCATATTGGGCAACTTTAGTGATAAAATGATATTAAAAGGATACCTTCTACTGGACATGCAGTGTGGCAGAAAGCTTCCTCTTGTCCTGGCTGGTAATGATGTACTTCACAATCTTTGAAGCTTAGATGAAGAGTCATCCTCTGAAAGATAGTCCAAGAGATCAAGTCAACACCTGGAGCCTTATTTTTTACTGAAGTTTCTGCATGATTTTTGATTAGCTGCTTATCCTGAAATGAATAGAGAAAGCCACAGAAATATTCCTGCGAATGCATCACCAGTTTACTAGCAATTATTTGCTATTTATAAACTGGCTGATATGGATACACTTTTACTACCGAGGAACAAAGCACATTGCAGAAATTTTAGTCAACACTGTATGTCTGATACTTCAGCAAAGATGGATTTTGTTGAGCAAGGTATAATAATCCTTTAGACATTCTGAATATTCTCAACTACTAGTTGAGAAAAAGAATACATAGATCCCAATTTATTTTTAAAATCTTACTTTTAAGCTACAGAGCTTGTTTGTTTCAGCCTCTTCCTGTAGTGTCTTCATACAGGCAAAAAGGCATGACAGAGTGAAGTTGTGGCCATCCCTGCTTACATACAGCTTTAGTAGGTCCAATTTCTCATAGTAGAATATTTGCTATCTAAAGTACAGGTGTGCAGTATTCTGCCTTAGTTCATGGAAATAGAATTATAGGGGATTGGAAAATAATACTGAACTCCTTCAGTCATGTATGCATAAAGATTAGATTTCTGAAGTGGTTCTTGGAAAAGGTTGTCTGTTACCCTGATTACTTAACAGTGTCTGAGATCTTGTACTTTTCTTGCCATGAAAATATTCGAGTCAGGATTATACAGAAACTTGGAAAGTCATGATCACATGGAAAAACAGTCACCCACTCAGTACACATAATAGCTAGTCATGTTCTGAAAAAGCAGTGCTACAGCTTTTTGTTTTTTTTAAAGATAAAAGTTCTCTCAGTCCTATTACAGCTGTGGAGAAGACTCACCATTAATTTAAAAAGGAGTATGATTTTTAGTTGCCTTCGGCAATCTAAAAATCTGTTCACTGAGGGAAGAATTGAAGTAATCTCTGTCCTCAAATGTGTGTTCAACTAAAATACTCCATCCTAGCTTATTTTACACTACTAGTGTTCTGAAAAAAAAGGCTGCAGTGCTTAAGAAAGAAACAATTTATCTGTTCAAACAGTTAATAGTACCAACAATTAAAATATTACGTAGCCTATATTCATATTCACTTTTTTAACACTCATCACTACAATATAAAAAACCCCACCAAACAAAAACCAAAAAAAGAACACTGCTGATGGTTTTTTTTGTTTCTGTACTGAACCTTATTAATAAGCAGAAGTATAACGCATCCAGAGTGTTAGGTAGGCCAAACCGAAAGTACTAAGTGTTACTCCATTTTGGCAGGCAGCAAGAAACACATGTAGGCTGATTTGTCATCTATTTCCTTAGCTAAGATTGTCTCCTTTCCCTCACTAGCCAACGGCTATATGAAACACTTGGATCTTCTTCATTCCTGTGAAAAAATTCACCTATGGTGAATACACTGGCCTCCCATTTGTTTACTGCTATATCAAAACAAACCAAGAACACTCCATTAATTTCCCTGAATTTTTCTCAAATATTTGACAATGGAGAAGATTTGGGGAAATGATTTGTTTAACGAAACAATCTGTAGAGAAAAGTCTCTATTGGGCAAGTCCTTTCAGGAAAAAATAGTCAAAATTTGTCCTTTCTTAGAGAGCTTGTTACTTCCTTTTGTTTTGAGAAAAAAGGCCAAATGTGGCACTGTTGACATTTTCTTTCTTTGTCAGATCAGTGCTTTTCAGTAAAACTCTCACTGTTGGCATGGAACTGCAAATCTGGAAGATGAAAATGGAGAGGGAAGTACAGTATTAACTCTAAAGGGCATATTTCACTTTAGACATCATATGTTAATGTTTTCTTTATATCATTCTCATTTTTAAATTTGTTACTTGACATTAAAAGGAGATAAATATTCCCTTCAGCTATGGTGTCCAAGAACTAAGCTGTAATAGTAGTATCCAAACAGACTAACTCTTCCTTTATCCTCCTGCTTTCTAAGAGAATAAGGGTGTATTAGAATAAGATGGTGTATGTTAACAGATATGGCAAAGTGAACGAATGTGGCAGTATTGTGCCTAAAAGGAAACAGAACTGATCTGCCTCCTGAAACAGACCTAGAAAGCTATTAGGCACATGAGGGCAGCATGTTTTTGCTGCTTAAGAGCACATTAGTGGGACTTCCAGGCTCCGTCAGCTGAAGTGAAGTACTCTCTCTCAAAAATGTGTAGAAAAGGGGAAAGCTTTACTTCTGTTTCATGAAGGAGATTTTTCTGCAAATAAACCCACACCTTAGTCTTTCCTAATCCTTGTGGAGAATGTGCAAACAAACCAGGAACTGAAAGGCCAAAATTTACAATCATGCTCGTACGCTATAGCTCGTGGTCTTTTGAAGCAGTGCTTCTGACAGTATGTCAGCAACCTTCCAAATATTGTGAACCATCTGAGCTCTTCTTTCTTCTTTTCCAATGTGCTGAGCTCACAAGTTAAGTCTTTTGTTGATCATTCAAAAGGCATGTACCTGGGGCCAAAAATAGTCTGACTTGCCAAAATCCTGAATCCTATGTGTGAAATTATTTCCCTTATGAGTTTTGACCCAGTTTTGGAGGCAAAATATAACAAGTGACCTTTCATGAAATAACCTGTGTTTCAGCTTCTTCAAGCTTGTATCCATAAGGGAAACACCTGGCTCCACATGCTTTGTAACACCTGAAAATAGTATTACATAGCCAAAGAGAAAAATTTTATAACAAGAGAAATGCTGAAGTTTGTGATACCTGGATAGTTCTGGGCCATGAACTCTTTAGTAGGTAATGTTTCTCCACTTTGGTAATAGTGCAGTCAGTATCAGTACACAGGACCCAGTGATTTAACTACCTGATTAGAAGGTTATCTTGTATTATGCCTTTTCTTAAAAAATCATTCAGTATAGCAAAGGTTTAGACAAAGACCCTTTATGTATATATAATTTTTCAGTGCAATTCACTCTAACAATTTCTTCAGATGATGAGTAAGATCTATATGATGATATTCAGGTGAGCCAAATGCATGAAGGTATTATAACAGTCTGTTGGCCTACGTGGAATTTTTCAAAGCAAAGATCTATTCAAGGATTTCATCATGTACTGGGGCACAAACCTCCCTTATCTTTTTCATTATATGGGCAAATCCCTAAGAGAACAAAATACAGCTACAGCATTTCCTTTGTACTTCGGTGATACAAGCTGCTATACATTTTTAACTCTCCCTGTCATCAGTGGAAGATAAGGACAAGCTCTTTGTTATATGAGCTATTCAGCCCTGAGGAGAGTCTACAACTTTGACTAACACAGTATAAACATAGGTGCTGTGTTGTTAAAAATAGAACTCGATGGTGAGTAGTTCCTTTTTTCTTAATACAATGGCAGTTGGACAGCTAATTCCTTAAAACCCCTTTGAAAAAGGCCACCCTAAAATGGTAGAAAACTTAGTTGGCATTTTCACAGGCAGGCAGTTGTTAATCTGCTCTCATACGGGGTGTTATGTAAAGTCTACAGTGAACAATATTTACCATTACATTAAGGACAATGAGGAAAGTGTTTCTGAAAACCTGTTCTCACAAAGTTGGGAAATACTAATCCATGTATTACGAGATCTCAGAGTTTTAACTCCTACACTGAAGTTAGGAACTTTCATTTGCCTTTCTTCCTTTCCCAGAAATATGTCCAGCTGCCTTTGCAATTAGAATGAATACTGATGTCAAGAATTTTCTTTGTATAAAGACATATATGCATAAATTGAGGAAATATTAATGGTTTTGGTCCCCCCTTATTTTAAACTATGTTTTCCAATATAATGCTTTCCTTTCTCCCTATTTTCTATCTACCTTTGTGAGATCTCTTCTATTGAATTTTTATTATTCTGCTATGTAGGCCAGCTCTGCTATTTCTGCTGTATAAGCATTACTTCAAATGGGAGCATTGCTCTGATAGCATTAATCATTTGGTTACTGTCTTCTGACCTTTTACAGTATCAACAGAGTATTCTGTACCATGTTGATCACAACTGTAACTAATAATTTAATTACATAATGCTAGCCATAAGCACAGTGAAACATCAGTCTTATTCAGCTGTGTACCAAAGCAATGTTCCTGCAATCTGAAGCAAGATCCAATTCAGGATTCCTCTCTGTCACTTAAATGAAGCTACTTTTTAATATTTAAAAGCACAGTGCTTCTTGATCAAGAAATCATCATGTCACAGAAGTAGGGTGGAGGAGCTAGATGGCATTTGCCATGGCTTTCACCAGTGAATGTGCTTGGTTTTATTTATTTATTAGTGTATAAACTAGTCTTTCTTGATGCAGTATCTGGGACACTGTATATAATTTTGCAGAAAATTAAACTAAACTGGGCACAGTGCCCAGAAAATACATCCATTCCCTTAAAAACAAAAACTCTGAAGACACTGGTAACACACACCATAGCCTTCCTTTGCCTAAGGCAGCAGTTTCTGCAGGTGAGCCAGGTCTTTTGTAGGGCACAGTAGTTCAGCGGGTAGCTATGTGGCATGTACCTAAGGGTTAATCCTGCTCCTACAGAAGTCAATGGTAAAACTCCATAGCACAGAATCACAGACAGAGTTAGATGTTGTCATGCTGAGTTTTGGAGCTTAAAACTTAGTCACCAGCTCTGGATCCACAGGGCTTATACAGGTGTGTGTTCTTAAATGTATGCCAAAGAATTGGACTTGCACTCAGTAGGACACTTGGCAGGGAGATTAGTCCTTAGAAAATACACCAAAGCAGGATGATTCTGTCTCAGATACAGTTGATGCCTGCAGTTCTGCAGAAAAAGTCCACAACCAGCACCAGGTTGGGCCTGGCCTAACTGTTAGCAATCCTTTTGCTTGCCCCCTCTTTGCTAGCATAAAGCTTTTATCCTGTTTCTGAACTGGCTTCAAAGCAGCAAGGAGTGTGCCTGTGCAAGCTTTGCTCCATTTTAGTGACTAGGAGACTCACAGGAGTCAGAAAAGACATTTTTCATCTCCCTTGTGGATGGGAAAAGCTTAAATCCTTGCCTATTCAATTTCTACGTGAAAATCTTGTGACCTTTCACTTTTGCTGGCATTTTTTATTAATTTGACAACAGCCAAGACCACTGCATTGTGTGGAGCTCTGTGCAAATGCATGTGTGAACATTTGCTTTGACAGGCCCTGCTGATAATCCAGGTGTGAAGAGAACTCATTTGTGAAAACTAGTTTCACAAACAGAGAGTAGGTGCTGAGGCACCCAGCTTAACCAACATGGCAGTGTCACTAAGCACATGCAATGGCAGAACTTTGCAAGTCTCAACAAGCTTAAATTATGTTCCTACAAAGCTAAGACAGCTAAAGAACTTAATGTGTTTCTGTGTACTGCTGCTAGCACACTGTCTACAACAACCTAAAAAGAGCCTCAAGTGCTAAGTCTCACAATGAATCTTATTCCCTGATTTTGCTGTGAATGGAGCTGGTTTCTCCAGTAGACATTATGACGGATGGCATCCCTAACTAAAAACACCCTTACAATATATTGGTAATGCCTTACAGATTTTGCAGTATTGGTCTGATTTTGTTGTTGTTTTTCAGGGCTCTTGCTGATGTTATGCGACCTCAAGGCCCTTGTACAACAGATCATATGGAAAGAGACCTAAACATTGTAGTACATGTGCAACATTATGAAAACATGGAGACGAGGCCTCCGCCAAATAATTTACGTAAGTTGCATTTTAACTTCATTAAAATCTGGAATGTTGGCACTAAAATGGGAATTATGAAACAAATACTGCTGGATGTCAATTGAGGATCGATATGATCTGGGTTTTCGCAAATTAGAAATAGTCCTTATTCAGAATCAGAAATATTTAGGATTTCCTAGTGCAAATAGTGTAACACTGAGAGAAAGCCATTTTGAATCGAAAAATTAGTTGTTTTTTTTAATTAGTTGTCTCGGTTGACTAATATCGGTTTGCTGGTTTTGTCTCCTTCTACTTGTTGGTTTTGCTCAGTTCATCAAGCTATGCCTTATGACACGGTTTGTTATACCAAAATACAAATAGTTCAGTTTGCAGCAAGGTTTCACAATATATTTCCTAGGGCTGTAACATCCAATAAGAAAGCGGTCTTGCTACGCTGTTATACTATTTCCACTAGGAACAGAGTTTAGTACTTTCCCAGAGAGCATCAAGTTGTATGTGGTTTTCACTTTCACTTTTTTTTCCTAAGGGAAAGGTGAGAGGAAAATTATTATTTTAAGTTTTAAATAATATTTTCATTCTGTATCTGCTATTACTTGTTTACGTTATTGAAGACAAGGAAAAAGTACACCTTGGAGCTTGGAGAGGAAATACGGTGACATTTCAAGTGGTTCTGAAGTCTAGGCAACTTATTTCTCAGTCTTGTGTTAGACCACAGTACACATCTTTCTCATGCTCAGTTAATTTTAGCTTTTGTGATGAGCAGTTCCACTGCAATTTTAGTTGGGATATATATTTGTGGTTTATATCCACCAATATCTTAAATACACATACATATATAAATATATATACATGCTTACAAATTATAGATAATATATTTACAAATTCAAGTTCAATATATTTAGAAAAGAAAAGGGTATAATTCAGGAAGGTTTATGTTGTTAAGCAGTGGATGGCTTTATTCTGTGCTATAAATCAATGTAGATGTGAATTTTACTGCAAATATACTTTAGCTGCATTGGTATTTGGATTTTGAAACATTTGAAGTATATGCATTAGTCTTTTCCTTATCTTTCTGTAAATACAGAAAGCAGAAAATTTGCTTATATTTGGACAAAGAATGAGTTTTATTTGGACTGCAGTCTGCAGTATTGAGAGATTGTACTGCTTTCTTTTGGGGGAAGAGTATAAAAACAGTATGAGGAAGAACAGATTCATATGTTGCATGCACTCCTGATACTTGTTTTGTGGTAGAGGCTGACTATGATTTCTTATGCACATTGTTACAGAGCAATATGAGTGAATTAAAGCTGTGACCTCTAATAAAGGTACCATACATAGTGAAGTGTGATACCTAATCCGTCTGTGGTGCTCTCCAGTAAAGTACTTCCACCTGGGCCTGTGCAGTCTTACACTGCAGAGGCAAAGTACATACATACTGCAGCATTATATCCCTAATTGTATAAACCCACACCACTTCTGGAGGAAAACTTACACTTCTCTCTCAATCAAAGGTGCTCTAGCCCTCTGGAGCTGAGGTGGTGAACTTCTGAAGGTTTAAGGAGGATGGGAATATGCAGAATATCTCTCTTTGCTCTGTGTATTAACTTTTTGCTGATCTTCGCATCCTTCCTGTGACTATCTTTTCAAGAACAAAGATGCCAAATGGGAGTGAAGTTAGGGTACAATCTTTATTTTCCTCTCCTGTGAAATGTTTATTCAGAATCCCAATTAATGAAGGAGTCAGAAAATAAAGAGATTCTTACTGCAGTAATTGTATCTAGATCTTTGTAATTACCACAGAGATATTTTGCTTAATGCTCTTTGTATACTACAATATACAGTGTAACATATCAGGTCTTTAAACTCACTGTTTCTTGGATTTTAATTCAGACTTAAGCTTCTTATACTCTTGCATATAAACACAACTCACGCAGTTACTGCAAGGAAGAAAAAGATAAATTTAATAGTATCTTAGGATCTTGGCTTGTGATGACCCCAGGTATCCATACCACCTCTGTCTCAGAATTTGGCCTTCTGGCACAGATGAGAGAATTCTATGTGAAACAGCCCTTGCACCACTGCAAATTACAATATAGAAGCACTACTGCTACCTTGGATCTAATAACTTATCTTAATAACTTTGGATCTAATAACAGTATCTTAATAACTGGGTAATGAATAGGGTGAGTCCCAAGACTGCTTCACATGCAGCTCAGGAACTCCTGCTACAGATGCAAACCTCAGAAGCAAGCAGCTATGATGGTAACTCTTTCAGCTTTAACCAACTTTATGGATTAAGTCAATCAGTTTAGATTGTTCAATGCAGAGCTTCAAGTGGTAAAATTACTCAAGGCATTCTATAACCAATATAACACACATTCGCTTCATAGCAAGTAGATCATTATTCTGTATTTGTTGCCGTTATATTAGTTCATAAACTCATCTAAAACATGACTGAATGACCTACTAGAATTAGTCAGAACATCACTAATGTTTAAAGTCTGTTGAGAGCATGTGCATTTATAGTGCAGAAAAAAAATCTTTATAAACAAAAATTACAAAGAGACATTTTCCAAGTCCAGTATCTTGGCAATTTGAAATTCTACAGTGGAGTTCTGAACCACCACAAGAGTGGACATTACTTTTGCAGTGCAGCATTACCTACTGCTAGTGCTGGAAGAGTGAGAGGCTTTTCCGGGTATTTTTACAAGCGAATAAACATGAGTGAATTACAGCAGAAATTGTATTCCAGATCTTATAGAGAGAAAATGAAATGGTAGAAAATTTAGCATCAGACATTTTGATATGTATTTTTTAAGTTTTCTTTTCTAAGTTACCACTTTATCTACTAGCCATCTCAAAATGACACTTGCGTATTTGAGGCTGGTGTACTTTTCATATTGGCTCATAGATATGAAGAGGGCAGGGGGAATCTCTTAGGCATTATGCCTCCTTTCCGTGTTGTGTCTTTCAGAATACTGAAGACCAACTATTGAAAGCCAAACATTATTAAAAATGTTCTAATGGGAGTGTTCATTTGCTCTTTCTATCCTCTTGAAAATATTTTGCTGATGCTGCCAACCCACTCTGAAAGTGTTTTATGACAGGGAGCTCTGTCAAAATGACAAAATTTGCATGATCTCTGACACTGAAAATGAGTGTGGTTCTGTTTCTGGATTGTTTGTTACCAGAGGACAAAGATTTTATGAGCTGCCTGCAACTAGCACAGCTGTTTGCCAAAACTAGCAGTCCAGTGGAAGGCCAAAAGTAGAGATCTCTTGTCAGCATCTTGCAGTTTACTTAGTTTCTTGTCCCTTCTTTACTGATATTCCAAAAAGAGCAGATATATTGGAGGTTCTGGAAAAAGCCAGTTTTTTTCTTTGTCTATATGAACCCAGACAACCTGGAAGCTTTTTAGTAAAAGCTATTTTGTCATTAGTGGTTGCATCATAATTTTCTTCCAGTACTGTGCTTTACTTAGGATTACTTTTCCATTATTTTCCTTCATTTATATATGCTAGAATGTAGTGGTGCTTTGCAAACAAGCAGCAGATATCTGCCAAGAATCACAGCACTCCAGTTTTCTAACATGGAATGTTAAATAAAATAAAATGAAAATAAAAGAAAAAAATAAAAGAGGACATTTAAAAGTTACGTTAAAAACATAAACTCAAAAGCAAACCTTCCTGCACAATGAGCTGTTTTGTTCATCTCTTTTATGAATCTTAAGAAGGCAGAAACATTCTAGATTTTTTTCTTTCTACTTGTTGTGTTAAAAGTAAGCGATTTATTTAACTCGTTTGGATTATTACACTGGTGCAGTGGGAGTTAGGAGGCTTTGTAGCTACATCCTCATTTCTGAAACGTGATTACTGCTATTATTTCTAATTCATAATCTATGACAGCAGAGTGAAACAAATACTTGAGTTAGTGCAATCCACAGTAACTTTTCATAATGATCAGTAAAAGCTCTGTTATCCTCTCCTCAATAATAACCAGCCTTGCACTAGTATATTTAAAGCATTTATGTAGACTCCCAAGATAAAGGTGACTTTAAAAGGAAGCCAATTCTAGATTATGGAGGTTTTTAGATGAAAAGTGCTAGCTTTTATTTAGTTTGACATGTATGGATTATTTCTTTATTCTGACTTTAACACTGCAAAAGAGAATTGTAAACACACCACTCAAAGAAGGAAGAGTTGCACCGTATCAAATGGCCAATTTTAATACTGGCCAAGGATTTGCAGCACATGCGATTAAAATGACATTTTGTCTTCTAAAATATATGCAAGGGAATAATGTGTTTGCTGCTGCATTTGGTTGTCAGTTGTCCTGGAGACTTACTGACTACAAATGCTAATGCTGAAAACAAAGCAAAGACATATCTGTAACTGGTGCCTTACGATAAGTTCACTTTCGTTGTTTTTGTTGTTTTCTTTTTGTTTCTGTTTTGAGACAGTTTAAATAGGAGGGTATTTTCTGAAGTTCTCACGTATCCCAATAAGCGTTCTGTATTCCTGTGCTTTCCCCATTTCTGTAAATGGAGGCTCAGCCTTTGTTTTCCAATGAGAGAAACTCACTAGCTTGTCACTGAAAATACAGTTAGAATTTGCAAGGGTTTTTTCCCTGTCTCTTTCATCCCTAGTGAATATGGGTTTTGTTATTGTTGAATACAATGGTCTTTGGCAAGCTAATTATTTTTATGTTTAACATACATAAACATGTTTGTATCAGATGATTCATTGTAACCCATTGCCTAAATATACTTCCTACTGTTGCTCACTGGAAATAATCATACAGGCATATTAAGAAACTTCAGTTAAGAAAAGTACTATTTAAAATGCAAAGGTCCTGAAGTATATAAAACTAAAAATGAATTTACTTACAGTAATTCTTGGACAATGAATTGCGTAACACTGAAAAAGTACTCATTGAGAATGTGCAGGTATTACTGGAATGATATGCTTCTGGTGACAGTTTCTTCTTGAAACTACTAAAACCCATGCTCTGACACAGGGCTGCAAAATCCAAAAGACTAAGCAAATAACTGAATGCTTGGTCTCATTGGCATCTAGATTGTTTGAGTGTAGTAAAATGGGTTTTTTAGGTCTGGCTGTATGCACAGGTCTAGCCCAGAGGAACCGGACTATGTTCTTGGCTGTTCACCTGCGCACTCAGAAGGACAAAGTACGGAGAAAAGCTGAGCTGTATAGACAGGGCTCCAGCTATGTTTTATGAGGGAAAAGATGGACAACAGCAGTAAGTTTTCAGCCAAGGAAAAGATAGTTTTAGTACAGTGACAGAAGGAGAAGTGAGGAAATATTGCTGATGGAGTGCTCTGAGACAGTGAAGAATGAGGGAGAATAAAATGGCTAACTTAATTGGAAGGCATACTTAGTGAACAAGAGTGTTATGAACAGTGTTATGACAGAGGGAGGACACTGTAGTCAGCAAGAGTTGGGAATTTGTTTCCATTTAAAGCTTTAGTCTTCTCTACCAGTATGCAAAACCTCATTTTACTGGGCTTTCTATGATCTGGCCAGGAAGCACCTTCACACTATTCCAAAAAATCTGATAATTTAGATTAAATTCCTAATATCTAAAAGCTAGTAGAAGTTAACCCTGGGAGAGGGCTACTTATTATGCTTTGATTGTAATATACAACGAGGAGGACAAATTCCACATTTAAATTACACACTTTACAAAACTAATCATCCAAGGAAAAGCCCACGCTAATATCACCAGCCATGACGAAAGAAATACTCTATTTTTTCAATATAATTTCTGTTTAAGGTTAAAAGCTGAAAGCTGCTGTGTCATAGCTATCTTGAGACCACTTTTTAAACCACTTTAAATTAATTTCTAGATACTGACTTCAAAAATTACAAATTACACTACCAGTAGAACTTCAAAGCATTAGCAAATCGGTGATAGAATTTTTGTTAATACAATTATTACAGCTATAGCAATGAATTCCAGAACTCCAAAGCTTCCATGCTGGAAACAAAATTTCCCATATAAAGTTAAGAAGAAGTCTGAAGATGCATTTCTCTTGCAACTCAGTCAGTCACTGTAAGGCAGTAATGTATAATCAGTTCTGAATGTGTGTTTAGCCTCACAATCATTAATATGAAAAATGTTTCTAATTTACATTTAGATTTTAATTCAGATGCATGATGCTGATTTATGAGAAGATGCTATGAAACTTCTTGAAACACCAATGAGTGTTTTCAAGGAAGTTAATTACAACCTGAGAATCAGAGTTTCTAAGTTTGTTTAGGAAAGACAATAAGTGAAACAAATGGAATATCTCATTTGTCATTGACTGTTTTGCATTTCACCAATTAGGGTTCTTTTAGAAAACAGGATGATTTTGAAAATGTTAAAATAGATATCATACACAATATCTTTTTATTCATAAGTACACCAGTCATCACTGAGCGTCGTATGTCAGAACTCTAGTAATGCTCCTACCATACAATTAATTCCATACCTTTAGAATCACCCTGTTGACTTAATCTGGCACATGAGAAAAAAAGGTTAATGCAAATAGTAAACACAAAATCTTGCATGAACAAGGACTGAAGGATTGCATCCTGGGTCTAAAATTAAACAGTGAACTTAACATCATTACATATGTTCAGTGGGTCTCTATTCTAAAATATGTCTTGTGAGATGTAATTTTATTGGAAACTCTATGAGTTATGCATCCTTCCTGCAATTTTAGTCAGTGGGATATGTTTTGAATCATGTTGGGTAGGTCTTCATTAGCTCCGTTCTATAGAACTATTTCCTTTAGGACTGAACAATGAAGTTTTCACTCTTTCTTTCTTAATTTATTTTATAATAAGAATAATTAGATTAGATTACTGCCTTGCATCCTATCATTTTCTTCAAGTCACCTTTTAATTCAGATAAATTTGACATATCTTAATAAAATTATTCATCAATGTAAAATGTATTTGGGAGACATACATTTAATCACTGACATCCTTTTGCAACAATAATTAACCTTATGGTAATAAAAATATTTAGCTTATATTTTTACACTTTATAATGTAGTTTAAAAGGCTGAATAATTAGTTAATAAATAACATTGCTGTACTAGACTATGATATAGGCGGCTTTGAGCCACACAGCAGCAGACTTGAATAGCACACATAAAGGATGAGACTCATTTTGCTGTCATTGGGATGCAGATTAAAGTACTTTAAAATGTTGCCCAATAGTAAGGGATGAATACCATCTACAAGATGAAACATTCCATATCTAAATGTGATTTGGCTTTCTAAAAGTTATGTGTTTCCCTCGTGATTCCACTTCTAGTTCCGTACTATCAGCATAATTATTTAGTAAGGGCTTAGCTCCACAAATGTTTGTTATTAGGTATTGATATGTCTTGGAATCAAATACTCCCCAGAAAACAAAGGCACTACTTCTTAGAAGAATAAGCATCCTCTACTCTTTTGGCACTTTGCAATCTAAGATTTACTTATTAAATTTTCTTAATGAGGTGCTATTCCTATTATATGCTACTCAATATCTAAAATTGTATTTTGTCTTTGGACAGATACACTGAATACCATTATTCTCAATGTTGAATAACTTCCAGTGCAAAATATTCCCACTATTAAGAACAACTGTCAACAAGATCAATCATCAATGCTTCATGCCTGTTGCAATCTTTCATGTCACTGGGATTTTTGATGTCGAAAATTGGTATAGGAAGCAATGCCAAAATACTAGGAATTATGTTTTGGGGAAACAAAACAAAACAAAACGAAACAACAAAACAAACACAAGCCTTTTATGATTGTATTATGCCAGATTTTAGCTCCTTAAAATGAAGAGGATAGAGACTGAGACACCTTTTTTGTTTAATGTGGCATGAATCACCTCATTGAAACACAAACAAAAAGTACCTTTTGCTTTCACTTATGGTTTGCCAACATCACCACACAAACTACGCTTGCCTTTTCCATGCCAAAACAATATCATTTTAAATGTTGACTTACAGCTTAATCATCTCTCCAAATCCATGAACTCCCACCCTCATGTTTTGTCTCAAAAATCATGTATTTGTAACACAAACAGTAAAAATATAAATTCATTAATACATCAGTTTCTGTCCATGCATTCAGGTGCAAGCATTAACTATTGCATGCTGATATACCCACAGCTAACTATGTGCATTTTTTTATCACTCTGGCTGTGCAAAACTTTGATATTATATTTTAGATGTTAAAATGCTCTTATCAGAAATTTAACATTCTGTAGAATTAATTCCCTCTTCATTTTTTAAATAGTCATACCGACTTTGCCAAGCAGAAGCAGTACAGTGGTTCCAAACTAAAGTGGAAGAGCTTGGCTGCATACATTAAAAAGCTTACAAAGACACATCCCAGTATTCCGAGGCAATTTTAATATGCTGTTCAGAGATTTTCACAAATTTCAGTCTGCAGTTTCAATCATAAATGATTTTCAGTACCTTTGTTCTATGTTCTTTGCTTTACATCACAACTTCCCCTTCCACTGAGTCTGGCTCCAGTTTTATAATCATGAGGTAAAGCTAAGAAGGGAACTGAATGCGTCTAATATTTATGAAATAAGCTTTGTTGGTGATTTTTATAATAGAAAAAATAGTTGAAAAAATGTCTAGAACCATGATACAAAATTACATTGATAATCATTCCCAGATGATAACAATGTGCATTTGAATGTTTTCTTGCGTATATCAGTAAATTTAATCTTTAACTCTTAGTTACCACATTTAAGTAGCTTTCAAGAACCCTTCAGTAACATACTTTTGGTTTTAACTCATATACATAAACATGTCTGTGCACCTAGGTTTAAGGCTATAACTACACTTCTGAATCTATAATGAATTTGTAACATAATCCAAATAATCCAACTGTCTTTTACCATCCACTACTTACCAAATAAAGAAATGCACATTTGGTAAATAATTATTTTACACACACACAAATATACCCAAATGTGAATGTGCATGACAAATTAGGTGAAATTCTTATGGTCAAAAGTCATAGTAGAGCATTCACTATTTTTAATGGCACAAAGTTTTTACCCAGGGGCACTAAAACTCACTTAGGACCTCATGTATATCTTACTGAGAGAAATTATGTTCTTGTTATTAATCTTGGATAAGGAGACAGATAAAGGGATATGCAGGAGGTTTAGCCTATGGCTTCACAAAAAACCCCCATTGACAGAGCTTGGAGAGCTCAGTGCTGGAGAAGGAAAAATGCATGTTCATTGCCAAGAGTAATAGAAGTTAGTAAGGGAAAGTGCAGTGAAAACTACCAAATGGTTTACCAAATTAAAGCATCCTGAGAAGTGTTTTGAGAAGCCAGGAGGCTAGAAGTAGTTTCCAGCTAGATGTACTTTCCAATTTTGTTCTGATTTCAGGAACGTTTTGGAGTCTTCCAATGAGCAAAATGTCCGTGCCCTTGGCACACAGGAAAAAGAGAACCTTTTGTGCTCTTCTTCCACGCTCCTCCCCTTTGGCACCACAGCTGCTGTAGTTGAACAACTGTTGTCACCCCCAGTATGCAGAACAGGGCTCTTGGAGGGCTTGTGTGGATACTAAATTCTCAGCCACTGAACCCTGGCACAAAATAGAACTGCAAGTGGCAGCTTTCACTATATAAATGGTCTAAAATTCCTCTTGATTTGGAGTAGATGGAGATTTATTTCACTGAGGCCTTTCCAAGTACTGAGGGATCCAAGTCAGCACGTTTGCAAGGGGGTATGTGGCCAAGAACAAACTAACTGTTCTCCTGGTCCAGCCAGGGGGGGTTGGCCTATGTAAAACAATATGCTCATATCATTTGGAAGCAAATAAATATTTGAGCATCCCTGTGTTAAAAAGAATGAGGCCTACCAACAGCTTCCAAAAAGGAAAAGTAGTTCTGTCAGCATCATCCTCATCCAGAAGTTAAACTAAGCATCTGATGGTGGTTTATATATTTTTGCTCTTTCTTTTGTATATATTTTTGCTCTTTCTTTTGTACATCTGAGGCCTGAAGGAGTTGCTGTGCAATACGCTTACAGCAATTCCAGCTGGGGGCTGGGCCAAGAATCAGGAATATGATTTTTTCCCAAAAGCTTTGCTTTACCTCATCAAATGACTAACTCTACTTTAAAGAATGTATTTTGCATTTATAATAATGGATGAGACTATTTCTTTTTTTTTTTTTTTCAAAGCTGAAAGGTTGAAGAAATAAATTTCTCCTACAGTAATTCAGATTCTTGTTAAAATTTCCAGTTAATTTCTGAACAGCCAGCAGTACTGTGAGGAAATGTTCCTTGTCCTTTGTTAAAAACAAACCTGACCACTCTTTCAACTAGAAAAGTTTCAAGTTTCTAGTCATAGCTGTGTAGTTAAATTGCCATTAAATGCTTTTTTAAATGAACTCTTATAATGATTTATTTTTTGACTTAATAGTTTCTTTCCCATAATTTTAACACTTTATTTTTCTTTGGTTCTTACTTGTCCTTGCATAAGGACCTCCACTTAAGAAAGGAAGAAAAAAGCATGCACTCTGTGGTATAAGACATTTGCAGAAGGGTTTTGCATAGACGTTTAACTAAAATAAAGATCACTTTTAGAGTTATAATGAGCAAGATGCTCTTATAAAAGCCATCTCCTTAGTCTATACTATGTGTCTGTGGTTAATCTTGCATCTGGAAGTTCTTGCATCAAAGTCAGTAAACTAACTTTTACCTCAGGAGACCGTTATACTATTCCTTAACCATGAAATGGTGTCACTGTGATGAAAGAGGGGCCAGAAGCTAAGCCTGGGTAAAAATGTTTGTAGCAAAATTAGTAACAATTACCAGAAACTTCTAGATCTTGAAGAATATTAAAAGCAAAATTATTTTGCTTCCTTGAAGATGTCTGCATTTTAGCAGATATTATAGAGGATAAGTATATAAAATAAATTTATATTAATAGAGTAGCTCTTTCTCTGACTTCTTCATTATATTAATGATTAAATGCTCCCATCTAAGAATTGCCTAACTCACTAATTCTTTTTCTGACTGTGGTCTTACATCTCTTACAGACAGGCCTAAATAACTATATGCAAATAGATTAGGCTATTTCCTCTCAGAGTAAGCAAATCACAATAGCAAAAAACCACCAGTGCTGCAGGATTTTTTCGAAGCACATACAAATGACACACTTCAAAATATGATGATGTTGTATTGTCATAATTTAGCATTTCAGAGACATTCATTTTTACTTGGGAAAATCTGGCTTGAAATATTTATTTGCAAGCTGTACCTTATTTCCTAGGTGACACCATTTATACCATCTCTACAGATGCAGAGACATAGCTGAAGATGTCTCTGGAACCAGAGACACAGAGCTGGAGTTATGCTGCAAAATGTGAATTACCTATCTGCTCTATGCATAAGAAAAGATTTTCAGATTTTTAAATGTCAAAATCTCCCAAATATTTTTAGATAGGAAGGCAAGTGGTCCATGAAAACCTGGTCTCTGTAACTGGGCACTTTACTCTGCTGAAATTGTCCACTGGAATAACAGTACTGTTCCCCCTTCCTCTTTAGCACCTCTCATGTATGTTCATCAGGAAGAGGAAGGATTGTGCCTCTCCACTCCAACCCATCTGCACCTCAATAACCCATACACAGTACCTCAGGTTCCTCTTCCATTTCTTGATTTTGTCTGGACAAAGAATAATATTCTCTGGCTTTTTCAAAGTTACACATTCTGGTATACATGCAACACTATGATATATATAGCCATATGCTGACTGATCAGCAAACAGAACAAATCAAGCAGACCTCTACAGAGTTTGTACTTCAGCCTTTCGTCTCCATTCAGCCATTCATTTTCCTTGTGAGGTTGGCTGATGTCAACCTTATGAAGTGTAACCATGCCAAGTGCAAGGTCCTGCACCTGGGTCGGAGCAATCCCAGGCACAGCTACAAGTTAAGCAGAGAAGAGATTCAGAGCAGCCCTGCAGAGAAGGACTTGTGGGTGTTGGTCAATGAGAAAATGAACATGAGCCAGCTGCAGTGTGCGCTCGCAGCCCAGAAAGCCAACCGTATCCTGGGCTGCATCAAAAGCAGCATGACCAACAGGTCGAAGGAGGTGATCCTGCCCCTCTACTCTGCACTCGTGAGACCTCGCTTGGAGTATTGTGTGCAGTTCTGGTGTCCTCAAAATAAAAAGGACATGGAACTGTTGGAACAAGTCCAGAGGAGGCCACGAGGA
>JANHGB010043785.1:0-36252 GCA_026283785.1 Coracopsis vasa | reverse complement strand
GCCTTCTCTTCTCCAGGCTGACCCAGCCCAGCTCTCTCAGCCTGGCTCCAGAGCAGAGCTGCTCCAGCCCTTGCAGCGTCTCCGTGGCCTCCTCTGGACTTGCTCCAACAGCTCCACATCCCTGTGGTGCTGTTGCCCCAGAGCTGATCAGGACTGTAAGGGGGAGTCTGCCCAGAGCGTGGCAGAGGGAGAGAATTCCCTCTCTCAACTGCTGCTTATGCTCTGGGGATGCAGCCCAGCACACAATTGCACTGTTTCCTGCATGGTTTGAATCTCCAACATTCTTCATTCCTGTATGATAGAATGGGGGAATTTGCTTTCCTTTTCTTTATGTTTTTTTGTGTGTTTTGTTTTGTTTTGTTTTTTAATTCCCATTGTATCATTTGAACCTTCCAAAAGAATTGGTGATGTTCTTTAAAAGCAGACCACAGTGCTATTTTATTATTTTGGGTTGTGCTATATTTAATACACACTTAGAGGTATATTCCTGCTTTCGTTTTTTTAAAGAACCAAGCATGAACAATGGTATAAATCTACCCTCTAGTTAAGTGTCTGGCAATGCAGAAACTGCTGTGTTACTATCTTGGCTTGAGGTAATGTAATATGCTGCAGCTATTGACAGATCAAAAAAACTAGTGAAAACTCAATGTAAACATGGCCTGAAGTGCAGAACAAACTCTTCTGCCCCTCAGCAGGCAGATGGATGTGCTGGGCTAGTCCCTGGAGAGGTTTGAGGAAGCAAACAGTGTGGCACTTCTTGTTCTGTTCCTTTAGCTCCTTAAAGTAAATAGGTTTATGGCTTACAAATGTTCATCTGAGTAAAAGTTACCCTTGTTGTGGCCTACATAAGACTTGGTTTGGACTGCTTCCAGTGCCACTAATCCTGGTCTCTGTGTATGCTCCAGTGCTGTCATTCTGAGTTTGCACAGGTTCTGCTGCCTACCAGAGATGCTGCCAGCATGCTTAAATCCGTGTCTCCTTCCCAAACAGCTTCGGGTGCATGACCGCCTCTCTGAGTGCAGTAGTAAAATGACACATGAGCTATAAACTGCTGCTCCTGGAATGTCTTCATATATAATCCTCCTAATATAAGCTGCAGGATTTGTTTTGCTTTAAGGTATGTGCTGCTTTGGCAGTGGGGTGAGGGGGGAATAGTTAGGTTTAGCTATATTGAGAGTGACCCAATGAGATGACTGACCACTAAAATAAAAGCAAACATAGGAAAAGCTTCAACTCATCTGTTCCAACTCCATCTGTTTCTGAACAAGCTCTAGTTAAGGCATATGATCTGGTGAATGGGAAATTCAAAATCAGACTGAAAAATGTGAAACCCTTAGACATGAAGGGTGGCACCACAAACTATAATTAGTCATGATTTTCTTATTTTCTTGTTTTAATATTGCTTCCTTGTCTTGTTTGGAGCTGGGTAATTCATTTAGGATGACTAAAACTGGAATGTGCTGGTGTATAAGCATTCCCTGTTCTGAACTGCGTAGGGAATCATTTACAGAAGCATAAGCAGATCCTAGGAGAGTGGAAGGGGTCTTTCGGGTGCTTGCAGTTATGCACCGCTGTCTCCTGTTGGATCAAGGTGGATTGCTTGAGATCAGCTTGTTGGAAGCCTCTCTTCCATTGGCTTTGAACAGTACTTAAAATGCAGCAATCCCCTCCTGAGTGAGCTCTGGCTTGTGGAGCAGTGCAGGTTCAGAATTAAAAAGTGCCCTTAAAGAGATAAGGGCATGACTGAGCTTAGCCCAGCTTTTCTCTTGGGAGTAGTCTAATGAAAACTCTTGGTTTAAAGGAGCAGGTTATTCTGTGCAAATGAGTGAACTGTCATTTAACATGCCATAACACAGCATGTTAGAGGGTTTTTAGAAATACAATGAATGTTAAAATAGTGTTCTGGCTTTGTACGAAGTCGTTGGTTTTGTTTTTAGTATCTTAAGTTTTTGTAGAGAGTTTTCCAAATGCAATGGGAACTGTTAAAGCTGAAGCTATAATGACCCTTTGTGTGTGCTGGGAGCCAGGCTGGATGGACTTGTGAGACCCCACCTGCAGCCCTGCATGCAGAACAGCTTTAAACTGACAGAGGGGAGATTCCCTTCTAAGCCAAACCAGTCTGTGATTCTATGTCATTCACCAGTATTCTGTCAAAACAGCACTGGAGTGTTCCTACCTGTAAAACTGTCTCACCTGAAAGTAGTCAGAGGGATGTGTATCAGAATCAGGCACAGGAAGAGCTAAGGCTTCCCTGGTACCTTGTGCAGGTCCTTGCAGCGATCTGCGTGGAAGAGTTGCTTTGCAGATGATCAGGAGGGAGCCCCATGGCTGCTGTGTGTCTCCTTCCCTCCTGGCTTTAATGTTTTAATACAACCAGCCTCTTGCACCAGCAAGCTGTGCAGCAGAAACATGCAGACCTCATTCCCTATCCAGAACAGGAAGAGGAGAGAATGCTCACATCTGGGATGGACACCTGCCACTGAAAGCTTCAGACATAGAGGTTGCAGTTGCAAGCCATTGAAAATAGGGGTTGTTAATGGAAAACCTTCACTATGAGCATCACTGGTACCCCACCTTTAATAACTTTAATGAGTTGTATGTCATAATGAAAGTGGCTTGTGCTGAACAAACATCTCCATAACCTCATTCATTAGGAGGCAAATATTTCAGTATCTAATATTATGTCTGAAAGTCAAGTAAACAGTACATTTTGGTGCAAACAGACTGAGTTATGGAATTACTTACACTGTAGGAACATCACTTGGTGGGTGTGTACATGTGACACAAAGGAGCAGACAGATGATGAAGTTGACAGCATTGCTGACCAGCCCGACTAGAGCCTGAAGACCATTTTGACCAGGGATAAGGGAGTGCTGCATAAACACCGACCGAATAGGCATCATATCTAGGCATTTATAACAGGGAAAGGGTAAGAGATTCCTTCAGAAGGGAACAAGCAATGAGTCTCAGAGTATAGAAACCACATTCTCTGCCTTAGAGAAACAAAGATCCTGATGTAGAACTGGCAGAGGGAGGAAAATAGAAACAAGTGGGGAATATTTAGAGTGAGGTTTCTCTTTCAGTTCCCTTGTGCTCTATTTTTGTTCCTTGTATTGTCCTTGAGAACCAGCAGTCACTAGGACAGCGGGAGAGCTGAGAATGTAGGTAGAGCTGATCTGCAAACACTGCTGCTGTTGGCAGTCCAGGTTTGGCTGAATATTGCTGTCCTTGAGGACCCCATTCCTCCTTAGCTTTCTTTTCTATTTGTTTTGTCTTATTTCTGAGTTATCTTTATGGTTATTGGAAAAATTGCTCAATATCCAGAATAGGGCAAATCCTGCTCTGTTTTCATTAACCATTCCCTTTGAAGTAGGTGGCCAACTGAGATGTGGTGAACCTGTCTGTTCTGACCAGATATTTCTGGTGTTGTTTAACGATAGTGAAAAAGTTCCTGCATGAAGAGGTGATTTCTGCTAAGCTTTGTAATTGCCACTGTAGTGCTGAACATGTTTCTGAATCAGTGTTTCATGGTTGATAGTGTAGGTGTTGTGTTTGACAGATTTATTAGTGCGTGCTGTGATGCTTCGCGGAGAGGAGGTGGACACAAGTGAACTCACTTGTCTGGAAGAGGATTTGGTTTGCTGCTTGTCTTCTGGGGACTACCAATACTTAAAAGTCATCCTAGTCCAATGTGCAAACACTGGGACCCTCCTCGGCAGAGTGGACTTTGAAGGTGGCTCTTTGGTGCTGATCTGTGCCAAGGGGTTGGTGTTAGTAATGTCATCTGCTGGGCTCAGCATTGCAGAGCAGAAAGTGTCTCTTCTGCTCTGCTCTGTGATGTGATGACTTTAATGTGGGGCTCATCCTCAGCTGGTGGTGTGCCTCCAGGCAGTGAATGAACCACAGAATCATCAGATTTGGAAGGGACCCCTGGAGATCATCTAGTTGAACCCCCTGCCAAGGAAGGGCCACCTAGAGCAGGTTACACAGATGGTTTTGGAGTCTTCAGAAAGGGAGACTTCACAGGCCCCCTGGGCAGCCTGTTCCAGTGGTCTGCCACCTTCAGTGTAAAGAAGTTCTTCCTCGTGTTAAGGTGAAACTTCTTGTCTTTCAGTTGTGGCCATTCCTACTCATCCTGTCTCTGGGCACCACTGAAAATTCTGGCCATCATCCTTCTGGTACCTGCCTTTGAGATATTGATCTACGTTGATGAAATCCCCTCTCAGTCTCCTCTAAACTAAACAGGCCCAGCTCCTGCAATCTCTCCTCGTAAGAGAGATGATTCAGGCCCCTGATCATCCTTGTGGTCCTGGCTGGTTCCTCTCCCATAGTTCCTTGTCTTTCTTGCACTGAGGAGCCCAGAACTGGACATAGTGCTCCAGATGTGGCCTTACCAGGGTTGAGTAGAGGGGGAGAATCGCCTCCCTTGACCTGCTGCCACACTCCTTCTGGTGCACCCTGGGATACTATTGGTCCTCCTGGCTGCAAGTGCACAACCGCTGGTTCATAGTCAACTTCTCATCCATGAATGAAGTTCATGTGTTTGAAAGGGTTGTTCACAAACTCAGGGAAGAACTAAGACCTCAGAAACTCCCATGGTTCGTTCACAAGCTTAAAAACATTGTAAGTAAGATAACCCCAGTTAACTAAAACCAGGCAGCAGAATAACACTGTCCCAGTTCTCCAGCTCAGTGAGAAAAAAGCCAAAAGCATTTAGTGGGTGTTTTACTTGGGGTAATTGGAAGAATGAAATCCAGTAAAATTCAGACTGTGGTTTATGAGAAGTGCCCTGTAGCATCTCTTGCCTAATGAGCAAGACAAACTTACGCTTTTCCCAAGTGCTGCCGTAAACCACAGTATTTCCTTAGGTAAAGCCCAAGATCTCCATGATGTGTGTATCCCAAGCTAGAAGCTAAAACACAGATGAGGTTTTTGAGTCCTTGTGTTGGGAAGTGAAGGCACAGATTTAAATCAGATGTGGGTTTATAGCTTCAACTTTCTAAAGAGTAGTTTTTATCAGCTTACGTGGTAGCACTTGTGCGCTTTAGGCTGAAGGCTCAATGAAGGGGAATTAAAATGGGTGGTTTGAAGCTGGGATTGGTGCAAACCTTCTGAAGGATACTGGCCAAGTCATGGACATTTGATCTGCTCTGAGCCAGTGTGTGAACGGATGCAGGTTCCAGCCCACTATTTTATAGCAAATAAATTGGGGTGGTTGTGTTTGCGCCCAGCTGCCGGCACAAGTCTCGTCATTGCTAACTTCGGCCATCCAATCTTGATTTGCTGTCGCATGTCTGCCAGAGCATTGCAGGAGGGTGGGAGGCAGAGAGGAGGGAGGGTGTTTTTCCCGGTGACTGTTGTTGACATTTGCAGAATAGAAGTGAAGTCAGCCGCTTGTTTGTCCAGAGGTTCTAGTGCCTGTAGCGGATCTCAGCCAGCCGGAATCGCTCAGTGCCTGTGACGCAGCACAGGGACCTTCCCAGCTGCAGCATGAGGAGCACTGATAGAGCTGTGTTGGTGTTTAACCTTGTGTCCTAGACCAGGGGCCTCAGTGAAACCAAAATGATTGATCAAGGATAGATTCAGATGAGACATTAGGAAGAAATTCTTTACTATGAGGGCAGTGAAGCACAGGTTGCCCAGAGAAGCTGTGGCTGCCCCATCACTGGCAGTGCTCAAGGCCAGGTTGGACGGGGCTTGAAGCAACCTGCTCTAGTGGAAGGCATGCTGCCTGTGGCATGGTTTGGAACTGGATGAGCTTTAAGGCCCCTTCCAACCCAAGCCAGTCTGGAATTCTACACCTTAATATACAGTTTGGGGAAGCAAAAGAGAAGGTATTCTGTTCTGCTTTGCTGGCTCACAAAAAAAGGAAATAATTGAGGAAACATTCATACACCACACAGGCTTAGGGAAGCTGTGACCATGGGAAGGACAGTTGGTTTTATTTAGTGAGGGCATCTTGCAGCTTTGACTGTTTAACTAGTGGCAGCTTCTGCAGAAGTAAGGCAAAGTTGTGGTACTCACCCCCAAATCCCCATGTTGTGTGTGTGGGAAAGCTGGGGTTTGCTGCTTCTGCTATTGCAAGCTCAAGGTAAGAGCATCAGCATGATGTGGTTGCTGGTGGTCCTCAAAAGTAGCTCCTCTGTGGCTGAATCCAGGCTCTGCATCTAATAGCAATGTAAATAACTTCTCTTTCCTAGGAAGGTGCTCATGGACTTGATTTTAACAAGGCTGAGCAAACTCCACATTTTATTTCAGCAGGCTGCTCTGTTTCGGACCTGGAAACATTCCCACTGAGTGGAAGTGGGTTGTGGAGGTACCAAATGGAAAGTGGGAGAGTGAGGGGACAAAGAGGGTGAGCTGTGTTGTAAAGAATAGGAGCAGATACATACCAGCGATAACACCAGTAATAAACATGAGCTGAGACTGGGGAGAAACAAGGAGAGACTTGAGAAAATGGCAATGTAAAAGATGAAGTAGCTGTAGAAAAGAGGAGGCAAAGCAGGACAAGAGAGAGAAGTGGGAGAAGGAGGAGGAGGCAATTGGTAAGTGCAGTTAATCGCAGCACTGAAGAGAGTTTTAATTGCAAACCTGTTATAATTAACCACAGTTCTGCTCCCATGCACTCCAGGAATGCACGCAACAGGTACTTTTCCTTTTGGCTACTCTGTTGCTGGTGCAGACCATGCTGGGTTTCAAGGCAGTGGCTGATCAGGCCCTGAACAAGCATGTTAATAATGTCCTGTGTCATGGGAGGTGGCACTACAGACTGGCTGCAGGTTTTTCTGTACCACATGGCGAATGCATTCTCATTCTGCCCTGTCTGAAGCTGCTCACTTTAACTGTTCAAGCACAAGCACTCTTGTCACCTGGCAGGAAGACACTGACCCTAGCTGGTACTGGAGGGAGACCTTGACCTCCTTGGTATGATCCAGGGAGGCTCCTTCTAAATCCCCTGGGGGACTTTCTAAGTAGGGAAGGGGTGAATCTGTGGCTTGTACATTCTTTATGTCTGGAAGATTGAAAAACAACCATAGAGGGTTCCTAAAATTCATCTGAACTTAGTTGTCCTTTACCTCTTTGTGGGATGCCATTGCCACGTGCTGGAGAGTGTCTTTGGATGCTGATGTTCCTTCAGGGGCTCTTCAAGTTCATCCAGTTCCAACCGCCTGCCACGGGCAGGGACACCGTCCGCTAGAGCAGGTTGCTTCAAGCCCCATCCAGCCTGGCCTTGAACACTGCCAGGGATGGAGCAGCCACAGCTTCTCTGGGCACCCTGTGCCAGTGCCTCAGCATCCTCACAGAAGAACTTCTTTCTTAAATCTAATCTCAATCTCCCCTCTGGCAGGTTAAAACCATTCCCCCCTTGTCCTGTCCCTACAGGCCCTTGTCCAAACCCACTCTCCAGGTTTCTTGCTGACCCCTTTAGGCACTGGAAGCTGCTTTAAGGTCTCCCCAGAGCCTTCTCTTCTCCAGACTAAACAAAACCAGTTGTGGTCTCTCTCTTGTGGCCTTTGCAGTCTGGACTGGACCTTAAATACTCCATTATGGAAATTCTCATCTGAAAGAAAAACAAACCTATGTTGTTTATATTGGGACATCCTTTTGAGGAGTGGAGATAACAGCCTTTGAGCTGTAGAAAGATTTATGCTGAGGTTAATGACTTCTAAATGTCAAAAGGAGGGTTGTGTTTGTGGATGTTGCCCAGCAGATAGCTTGAAACATAAAGTCTGGCCTAAATCAGCATGTATTCAATTAAACTCTCCTTAATGGTGAAAAATAACATAGACCTGATGAAAATGGTTCACCACGGCTACAGGACTAGCTCTGAAATGCGCTAATAAGTCATTAGCATGTGAGTTAGTCTTTCATAGAAGAAGCTCTCCACACTTGTTCTTGTGACGTGGCTACAAAGAGGACTCAATAAGATGAGTCCCTGAATGGTGCTGCAAACAAGTACTGGAGAAAGGGGAAATATTTCACCTTAATCAGTGAGGCAAAGGCTGTGCTCCGAGAGCCAGAGAATGGGTGCTCTCCAGTGTGCTGCAGCAAACCTTCTAAAGACCTTTGAAAGCTGGAGTCTGTGAAATAACGTTTCCTTGAATAGAAGCCTGATCATTAACTCTACAGGAGTCCTTTCCTTTTAGTGGATACAAGGAATATGTCTCATTTCAAAGCATCTTCTTTCAAAAGCATCTCTCCATCCTTGTCCAAAGACTATCAAACAAGGCGCTCAAGTGACACATGTGACTTTACCACCAAAGATGGCCAAAAGAATTGAAATGTTAAAAAAAAAGACCTGTGGGACATGAAAGAGAGAAAAAAACAACCCAAAACAAGCAAACAACAAACGAAAGGAAAACAAAAACCAAACCACCAAACCCATCCTGTGTTGGCATTTGCGGAAGTCTAAGCAGAGACAACTAGTAATATTTGAACCTGGCTTTGTGTCAGGATGAAGTGGGTTTGGTGGAAGATGAGGAGGGAGGTGAGCACTTGAAACCAGCATCTGGAACTGTGCTTGGCTGAAATGGCTGCAATGCTGGCTGAAGTGAAGCACCAGCCAGCCTTGCAAAGGTCTATGCAGAAAAGGCTGAGAAACCATAGCAGCAAAGAGGAGTTCTAACATATTGTCATTTCCACTCAGAAATCTCTATTTGGAAGGATGAAGAGAGTTATGTACAAAGGGAAGTTATATTTGATAACAAGGAATATACATTAATAGTGTCTTATTGTAGTGCTTTCTTTCACTTAAATATTAATGTTTTATGAAAAGAAATGTAGCTGTACCAAAACACCCGCATAGTAGAAGGCTGTCGGGTGTAGCATGCAGTGATTTTTACCAATTGATGGATCAAAGCCATTTGCTCTGAAGAATAGGCTATCCTCTCCACGCTGGGGACATGCCCAGAGGACTGGCTGTGTTTCAACAACAGAAGAGTGTGTTCGGGTTTGCTCTTTCCTCCTGCCTCAACAAGGCCGGGCAGCCTCAGCCCTTGCTGGTACTTGGTTATCCTCCTCGCTCATAAATAATGGAGTGGTACCGAACAGGCAGGGTTTGCACACATATTCTTATAGATGCAGGTATTCTTCTATTTTATTATTGATCTCTGTTAACGGGAAGATTAGGATTTTGGAACAGTCTCCCCAAAACCTCCATTAAGAAGCTATTACTTTCGAAAAAAGAAGTTTGTGAAGTAAGACCTCCAGAAATATGGTTATTTTGCTTGGCTGCTATAAATACTTCATGAAAATGTCTACTCTGTCAGAGAGAATATGAATTTGCTGAGTGTTGAACAGAGCTGCAGAAATGCATATTAAAGATTCACAAACCAGACCATAGGCTTCATTCAAGAGAGCCTTTCTCATGATTTTTTTTTCAGTTAATGGAATGCTTCGTGGACATGAGAACGTTTTCATCTTCCTTTGACTAAGAAGCTGGTTTAAAGCACAGCTTGATGGTGTTATTCAAACAGATACAACTTTCAAAGACGGTAATTAAGAACTTGGGATTTTGGCAAAGGCGTCACATCCCCACTACTGAAATATTCAACACTTTGTGCTCACAAGCTTTGTCTCACTTGCTAAGGAGTAAACACTGGGTAGAAGCTCTGAAGTTTACTCCAGATGGCTTGCGATGGGGCTGTACAGCTTGTGGGTCGGCAGCACTGGGGACCCAAAGGACATCATTTTTCCATGTCTCCCTCATTGAACACAAAAATTAGTCAGAAATGCTTACCCATTAACAAAGAAAAAACATAAAAACCAGGGATTTGGGATAGGTGAGCTGGAGATTATTGCCTTCTTTTCACACCCTGTTGATCGTGCAGGTATATGGGATCATTTAGCCCCACACCGCTATGGGGTGGGCACCTTCTCCAGCCTCATAGCTGGAGCCAGAGATCATGCCTGGGTGCTCAGCTGCAAGTGGCAGCCCCACTCATCTGCTATGCCACTGTTTGGAATGGTATGTGGGATTTTGAGTTGTATTCTACCTGTCCTGGGTATTTCAGAGGTGCTTATTTTTACAGCAGCCAAGTGCAGTTAGTCCTAAATGTGTGCATGTTGCGTGTAACACAGTGCATGCAGATTCTAACCAAATCCTGGCTGCTGTTTGTTTATTGAAGACTAAGCTATAGCTGTATCTGACTTTAACTTGCCTAGTATTTTTCCCCTAACAAAGCGTGATTTATGTGAATGGATCCTGCAATCAGTTACTCAGGACAGCTTATCTCTATGATGCTGTTTGAACTGTTCTATGTCTTACTGTGCTATTTCTTTTAAGGAAAACGAAGTCTTCCATATGTATTAGCATAATTTCTGATGAAAGCGACTGTGCTAAAGCCATTGACTAATGCAGTTTGCAAACCAGAATGTTTTTCAGGGAGATTACTTCCTTCTGGGGAGATGTGCAAATACAGGCTTCTTTTTATTCAAATATCCTAGGAATTATCAGTAGGAAATTAGTTTGTGATTGTTTCTGAATCATTGTACGAGCCACTTGTACACTGAGTGCGTATTAAGAGTAGTTATTTGTAACAATTCATAAGTCAACTCAGCAAAGGTCAGATAATATGAATGGCATTACTAGATTTACACAAACACGATTCATTAAGGATTAACATCTGCCTAGTACTAGAAAAACACAAAAGTAGCTACTTGGCCTTCACTAATTTCTTTAACATAGACATCTTTTAGAGTTCTGTGATATTTTATCTATCATCTGTGCAATACAGATCCAAGGAGATATCAAGTATACACTGGGATGTTTTAAAATCAAGCCCTGGGGTTTTATGGAGCACCAGAGGTTGAAAGCTGATGAAGCTGAAGCCCTCAGATAGTGGTATCTGATAACAGGATGACATAGTTAAAGTGAGATAAAAGCTGCTACTTCAAAAGCATTCTCAATGTGTTCAACACTATGCAGCTAAATAAAGTAAAACGTGACAATATAGAGGTATTTTCAATGGTTGCCACACTGTAAACTTTGTCATGTGGGCAATATCAGTCCTGTGGCAAGTGTGAGCCAGGGAGCCCACCTCCTTCATACAGCCCACAAGCGACAGTGTCCACAGAGCATTTTCCAGCGCAGCAGCATTCCCACTTTCACATTTCCCCATGAAAGATCTCCTTGTGCCTGGAAGTTTCCATCTGGGTAGCAAGAAAAAGCAGTTTTATTGTTGTCTTGACAAAACCCCATTAAGATTCAGCTGGAGATGTATCCTGCTTAGGTAAGTTGCTTCGGTGGCAGCTCACCCCCTTGGGCATGTCTCTTGTAGGATGGACACCATCAAGTACAACTGAAGAATAAGATTTTTATTACTACAGACAGGGTAAAATAAGAAGAGATAAAGAGGGAGAGAGAGGTGATCTCTATAGACTGAGCAAAGGAGAAAGAAACATTATTAGTGGCTTGAATGACCTGTCTGCCCAAGGCATTGGAAGTCCACCAAAATGGCAATTGTTTCCTGCCAAGACAACATTTAGTCACAGTAGTAGATGATCACCTGTGCAGGGAGGTCAATCTGTGCAAGGGAACAGCACAAGGGAGCTGCAGCTCAGGTTTGGCCAGTGCCTGCTCCAGCACTGCTCAAGCCATGGGAAGTTTTTAGTCCAGTCCTATGATGAGGTTTCTCACCATTTGCATTCACAAAATAAGGAGAACCTTGGAATTCTGCTCATCACGGTTAAGCAAAAAAATACCCCAAATAAAGTCCAAGTCTGTTTTAGAAAAGATTTCTCTTTTTATGAACATCTCTCTCTTCTCAGGTGCAGCAAAACACCACTGGAAACCATCAGCTTCATCACTCAGCCAGCCCATCCTCTGAGAAGGGGAGCCAGGCTGGCGTCCAGCATCCTGCTCTGGTCACCATGACAACATGATTGCACAGGACAGCGGAAGAAAAATCCTTTGGAAACCTCTGGAGCTCAAGAGGAATCTAAATAATCATCAGCCTGGACTTCTGTCTCCAGGGACATCTGCAGAGGACCATGGTGACGCATGCTCTGATGTCAGCTCAGAGCCCCAGCAATCCCACCGTAGGAATTCACCGTCAGCAGCACGGATACCAGCTTCTGGCCATGTCCCCGGTACCATTGGTGTCACACAGTGAATGACAATGAGCAGAGGAAAGGTTCACTCCGCGTTAGGACCTGAAGTGCTAATGAATGTTAACAGCTCATAAAAGAGCCTGTGCTCCTGCATATTAATAACTCACCAGAAGCTTTGAGAGGTGATTGTGCAATAGAAATAATAATTGCAGTATTTAAGGGGAAATAAATAGATAAGCTAATGTGAAAGTTCACTTCATTTGCATGGCAGAATTCTGCCTTTTCTCTTTGTATGTGATGTGACTCAATGTGGGATGACAGGGGAAACGCGGAGGTGCAGGTGACCTGTCATTTGCAAGTAATAGCGTTCTGGGTATTTGGCTGTTAGGATTTGAAGCAGCTCTTCTTTGAATGGTGGTACAAAGCAGACCTTGGACGGGGCATGCTATTTCCCCTGACGGCTCCAGATGCTCTTTACTCTGGGTCCTTATCATTTGTGGAGTGCATCTGCCCGACTGCATGAAGAATGATTCATCAGGCACGGTGAGGTGGCACACAGGGGTTTTTGGCTCTAATTCAGGTTTTGGATTTTAACAGCAGAAGGCTTTTTATTTGGAGCAGAGGTCACAAGTGCAAGGTCTTTCTGCAGTGGTTTTGAGCATCAATAATGATTTATTTATAAAACTTATTACACAGGTTATTTGTGTAACATATTCAGGCAGCGCTTTGGAGTCACTGCAGCTATTCCAGGTTAGAGCAGCTCAGCCCTCTCTCTCCATATGTGTATCTTACAGATGTATACAGTGAGATAGAAGACTCCTGACCCTACCCAGCCAGGACTTGCCCTCAGCCCTAAACTTTGCTGTTTGAAGGGACTGGTGCGCACCTGCACTACAGTCATCACAGCACTGGGCTTCGGAGATTTGGGGTACATTACAGCTTAGCTTCCTGCAAGGAGAAAGAAGCAAAGCCCAGGAAAATCTGAACAGCAGACACATTTAGGAGAGCCCCAGATCTGAGCAGAGAACATTTGAGTGACAGGAGCTGACTTCTTGCCCAGCCTGCACTGAAGAATTTCAGCAGCTACACCAGGATCAGCTGCATGTTTTCAGGCTCTTTTGAGCAAGCCAAAGAGCAAAGATTGCTCTTTGCCCACTTCATAATGCTCAGCTGGGAAATCCCAAGGATGTGGAGCAGAAACAATTGGATATAAGATGACAAAGTGGCATTTTTGTGTATTATAGACTTTCTGCTGAATCAGTACACGTCAGAAAGCATTTTGTAGCCCAGACCTATCAACAAAGTTATCCGTGGTATTCCTCCAAGCTTAGCGTGTTTCCTTTCTTCTGCATAGACTGCCTATATTGAAGGAGCAGCCGCAGGAGCTCCAGAAAAGAGCACTGCTGTTTGTGCCCAGGTCCCCTCTCCTCGGTAAATTTCCACCCTGATTAACAAATGGCTTTACTTAAAATAGCATTCTTGCTCTGAACTCCTCTGCGCACTGCATCTAAGCCCTCAGTGAAGCAGGGCAGTGGAGCTAGTAAGTAAAAAGAGCCCCAGAGAACCACTTGCACACCCATGACACCCAAGAGAGGGATCTCAGCATTTCTCATTCCTGACAGACAGCAAAACACACCAACATTATCAATACACAGAAATGTCATAAGAAATAAACTTTAGCACTAGGTACTACATCAAACATAATCTCAGCTCCTGTGAGGAAAGGTCCCCTTACCAGCACAGACAGGATACACAGCACTGCAGCTGAACACCCAGTATGTTATTCAACAGGTGACAAATGACCTGACTGCTAATTAAAAGCTGATTATGTTCTGCAAGAAATTGCTACCAGGTGCTCTTGGTAAATAAAAGGAGAGGCTGGGTTGGGGTTGGAGCTTGCATTTACAGTGCTGGGGCAAAAGGCAGAGTGCAGGGTGGCAGCTGCTGGTGAGTGCTGAGCAATGGGCTCTGTGGGTAGAGATTTGCCTTCAATTTGAAGAAAATCATTTGTATTTTGTTAGATCTTCTTTACCTCATGGTTTGGGTGCAGTGTTGTTTCCTGGCTGGTGCTGCAGGCAGATGCCCTTTTCTTTTCCTCTGGGATGCTCTTATTTCAGCAGATCTAAACATTCTCTGATGCTTCTGTCTTCCTGAAACTAACCTAAGAAATCAGGATAAAGCTTTGATGCCTTACAAGAGCTGGCTATGCTCAATACTTGTCTCTAGTTGTCTGCCAGGTGTAACACAGCCTATGGGATGGGACTGGTTTGTACCTTGAGGCAGTGGTAGGAAGCCTTCTGCCCCAGCATTGCATCTGGGGTTGTAAAAGTGATTCTGTGCCCTACCTAGGTGAGCTTGAAAACTGCATTCTGCTCTACATGAGCATATATAATTCTTCTCCATAGCATGCAAAACCTGATCCTGCTCTGAATCCCTTGAGTAGTCAGAACCCCCAAAGTCTGGGTGAGGAAATGCTTTCTAGGTGAGCGGTGGGGCACTGGGACACGAGGAAACAGCAAATACCCCCCACAAAAGATGGAACAACCCCTGAACTATTGCTGGCTGGCAGAGGTGATACCAGGGATTATCACATCCCTCCTTGGGCAGCTCCTGTCTCCAGTGCCAGGGATGCAGCTGCTCTGAGCAGGTCCCATCTACTGGAAAACTGATTATTTCTGGCAGAAACACCCAGAAGTTTGGAAGCACTTTGGCTGTTGCAGACACTTGGTTGTGATTCACTAATGGATGGGTGGTTGTCTCCTCTTTGGTTTTATGCTTGGGTAACAGAGGAGGATGACAGATCTGAGCCACTCCTGGGTGAATTACACCAGGCAAGTGGAATTTCTCATGAGCACCTGAGTAACACCTATGAGAAAAGAGCAAAATGAGTACAGAGTGGTGTTTGGTGTTGGTGTGTATGTGGTATTGTGCCTGTGCATCCCCTGTAATGAAAGTCCATTTTATTTCCCCCTCAGCACAAATAACTATTTATATGGGGAGTCTAGGACTTTTTGTTTTAAAATGTGTGTTATCCCAACTGTAAAAAGGTTTATATGAAAGGTTTATGTACTTTTATGTTCCGTTTATGCAGCAATAGGAAAAATGGAACACAAGTGGGAAAAGAGGGACTAGGGAAAACCACCCTGGTGTTCATAGCACAGGTGACAGACTTGGGTTTAGCTGTGAGGAGAGCCAAGGATGAACAAAGTCTGGGGACAGATGAGGGGTAGGTGTGGTGAATGCCTCCTTCAGCATCACTACCTCTGTAATGTGCTTCTCCCATCATACCTGAATGCCTAAACAGAGTATTTGGAATAGCATGCGAAGTCAAGGAGGACACATCTGTCACAGCCAACAGTAACCACCTTGTCAAGACATGATGTCCTGAGGTATTGAGAAGTTATCTTTTCTTTCAGCTGGTGCTGTAGCTGTGGATGCTCGCAGGATTATTCCAGGCTTGGTATAATTCTTGTTCACCCTTTTGGAAGGGCCATGGGGAAGATACCATCCTCAGCAGCAGCCATGCACGCGTTTAAATTGTTAATGTGATAGGAACCCCTCTTCTTTCCACTCCTAGAAGTAATTCTTGATGAGACTTAAAATGGATAATTGACTGGAACCAGCAAAGTTGTTCTGATGGGTCGGGGGGAAGCTGCAAGATCTAAATAATATATAATTCCTCTCTTTATCTAAACAAGATGTTTCTTTAAGGAATGGGGATGTAACTACAGAGTGGATATAAATGCTGTTTCACGGCCAAGCTGTGGGTACCTTACCCAGCAGTAAAGCTGATCCCAGTAAAGATGGTGGTGGACTGTTATTTGCTTGATAACATGATTTTACTTGCTCAGTATATATGCATTGCCTCAGACTATCGAGAGGCTGTGTTAAGAGGTTTGTAGAAGTTGCTGGAATTACATTTCCAGATAATTTCTCTGTCCCTGTGCTGTTGCAGCACAGGTCACACTGGGTTGTATTTAACTGGCCCTATTATGGGAAAGGGAGGATTTATGAAATACCTTTTATTTTATGTTGCATTTAAAACTGCTTCATAGGGAAACTGCTTGGGCACTTCCAGCTCATGGAGTCTTCTCCTGCTCAGACCGGGTTCCCCTTTGTGTCTGCCACCAGCCTGAATCATGACAGCTCCTTCAGAAACCTCCAGCTGGGATTTGTCCCCACAGCCTGGTGTGAAGTGCAGTGAGTTCAACCTCTGCTGAGGAGCTTTTCTGTTTCTGGTGGGTGCTGCTGATCCCCTGCCCTGCTCAGAGCAGGCTCGCAGCTACCCAGGCGCTCACTAGTGAGGACTATTTGCACAATGATTTTTGGTTTAGTGGTTAGGAATGGTGATTTTTAGTTAGTGTTTAGCCTAGAAGGGAGTCATGCAGGCTCCTAAAGACTGGGTGAGGAATGGAGGGAATATATTGCTGTGTCCTTGAAAAGTGAAAGGTGATGCTTGTACCAGAACACATTATCTTTGCCCTCTTCCAGCTGAAAAAAACACCTGAATCATTCATGCACCAGTTCTTGTGTCCTAAATGTGATTCTCAGGATGCCTTAAAGCCCATTAAAACAGGCAGAGTTCCTCCCATGCTCTAAGCAAAAGGAGGCTCCAGTGTCTTTCCATGCATGAATATCATGTGCCATTGACATGTACATTCCAGTCCTCGCCTGACCCTGTAATGGATCAAGAAAAGGTTGATAAAATTTCAGTTTACATAATTTATGTGTAAATTCAGATGCTTTTAAGCAACAAATTAACTAAATTCCTTGTTATTGCGTCAAACAGAAACCAATAATCATTTCTTTCCTTTCAGTTTGGGTGCATGAAGCTATTTGCTTTCAAAATTTAGTGTATGTTTGGTTTTCTTTTCTTCCCTGAAGTGTCTGTACTTGGTGACTGAGTACCCAAATATTTACCAGCTCACAGATGACAAGGTGCCAAGAAAAGCCAATTTCATTTATTTAGCCTGAATCCCTAGGCAATGTACATGATGGGCTGCTCTGTTGCCATTTAAATACTTACATAGCACCATCAGCTTCTTGACCAGTTTCTTTCTATATTAAATATATCCTCCTTGCTAAATGAATGTTTCCATTTATGTTGTGATTTAGAGCCAAATCCAATGGTTTATTGTGATTTAGGGGGTGGCATTAGGTTTTGCCATAAGTAATCTTCTGGATATGAACTTTTCTCACAGTCTGATGTATCAGTATTCCAGCAAGTGAGAGCCCATGATCCTCCTTGCCTCTCTTCACTGCCTGGCTTTAATTGGCCATTTGGGAAGCCTGTATGGGAAGACAAAAATTGTAATATTCTGAATTTCTTCACCTTCATTTTATCTTGATGTATTTTTTTAAATGGTTTTCCTGATTGGTTTGGAGTTGTGCTTTTTAAATTCACTTCCCCTCTCTCATTTTCTTATATCTGTCTGAAGGAACCCGGCAGTTTCTGCAGCCTCTCCCCCTGCTCTGCCCTTAGTCATTTTTCATTCAGCTCCTCAAAGTGATTGATGGATCTTTTCAGTTCAGGGCTATTAATTACTTCTTGGTGTCTCCACAACAAACTCATAATAAACATTCTTTAAGCAGCTCTCACCATACATGTTTGGGGTTTTTTATATATATGTTTTTGATATTAAAAATATAGAAATAGATAATATTGTATGCATTATGTATATAATATATATGATATGGTTTATAATATATATTGTATCCTCACACCTTGACAAGAAGTGGGTGTGTTTTCCCAGTGATGATGCACAGCTACTCCAGAGGCAGTTTGTTCCCATGGGCTCTTGCCTCCAGCTCTTGCTGTGTGCAGCCTTCCCCTGCTCCTGAAAAGCCCATCCGTGTGGATGCTCACCCATGGCCACATCTCTCCTTTACCCCACCAGGGAGCCATGAGCTGCAGCCAGCAGGGTGTGCTGGGGGGTGGCATTTTCACCCCTATGCACAACCTGCTTCAGCCTCAGCTCGCCTTCCCCACCTCCTCAAGTGTTTTCCACCTTGTTGAGACCAAACACTTGGTGATTCATTAGCTCAAGTTTTCATTGATTTGCCAGTAAAATCGCTCTCAGCTCTCTATGTGTGGGTTTATAAAACCTTTTGCACTTGTGTGGCTGTTCTTTGGGCCTTTTGCTGCAGTTTTAGTCTTTAATACTTTTTGTTGGTTTCAAACCCCAATCAAACAAATAATGTGTCACCTTTAAACTGATTTAAATGCCTTAAAAATAAAGGGGGGCAAAAAGGAGACAAAAGCAGTGACAGTTTTGTTTCAGGAGGCTCACCTTTGTGTCTTACCCTGGCTTTGCAGGTAAGATAGTTTCTCATCTGTGGCTCCAGCTAAGTGGTCAGCTCTGCTTTATCTCACCAGGAGCTGCACAGCACCTCTGGCTGGACTTCCAAGACTGGCTCACCTCTCCAGAGGTGACCAGTTGATGTCTCCTTGATGGACTCCATATGGCTCTTCACACCCATTTAAAGACCCTTCATGCAGGATGTGAAGGTTTGGGAAGACTCGTCAACAATCACAGAGGTGCTCCTCAGGTGAGGAGAAATAGTTTGTTTTTAGAGGAATAAAGGCTTCTGTGTCCTAATAAAAGACACAGGGGCTGGTTTTGGGCAACAAACTTTGCAGAACAGTACAAATTGAGACACAGTGCTAAAAAGTGTGCTTTGCCAAGCAGGAGCTTGTAATCCAGAGGGCTTCAGTTAATGATGGCTTCCAGAGCAGGCTCCTGCTTGCGCTGAATTATCTGTAGGTGGTGAAGGGAAGTGAGAATTAATGGCAGCAAACCAGTGACAGGCCATTGATTGCTCTGTGGCACAACCCTGATGGTGTAAAAGGCACACTGCTTTTCCCCAGTGTTAATTCCAGCTCTTTGAGTTCCTGTCTCTCTTTGCTCAGCTGGGGCTCCATGGAGCTGCCTGCTGTGTGGCACATCCTCTTCCTTTGCCCCAGGGCAGTGTCTTCTGCACTGCTGGGGTTGATGCAGGGGTGTGCAGGGCACCTTAAGGATGTTGGCTTGGTGATGTTCATGGGTGTATTTCAGCATCCCAGCACCAAGAGTGAGCAGGATTTCAAGTGCCATTTTCCTAGCTCAGCAGTGGATCAGTGGATGGTAGCCTGAGAATCATAAGAAAATTGGTAAGTGCCCTGACCTATGTTCATTACACAGCCATTAACTATAAATACCCACTTTGTAACCTTCATAAGCGGGCTTTGGGAAGAAGCAGTAATGCATACCTGTAATAAGCTTGCATTGCACTGTGCTGTAACACAGCTATGTCATGATCAGAGGAAATGGCTATATTTTATTAATCTTGCAGAAAATGTATGTTAGGCTCTGCCTAATGAATACTAATAGAACCTTTAAATCTCATTTACCAAATACGTACAATTAAAGGACAATGAGAGGCATTACTTACAGAGCACATTCAAGCATCACTGAAATATCCCATTTGGTTATTGCAATAATTGCAAAATAAAATACATTGATTGCTCCGTATTTATAAATTCAAGAGCTATTTGGGTCTGCGTGCACCCTTCCTAATGTGTAATGAAGGTTATAAAAGGAACAAGCATCTTAATATGAAACACAAGGAAAACTCTAAAACTGCATGAAATGCGAGGAATAAGACATTGTGAGTCAGTCATTTACTCATGTTCTCTCCCAACAAAGAACAAGGGTGATGATGCAAACAGGATGTGGGAGGATTTGTGGATATTTATGAGCAGGTGCTCTTCAGCTGGAGTCAATTTTGAAGTAATTGACACCTGGGGGATTGCTGGGCACTAGAGATGCTTCTGCAAAGCGGGTTTGGATTTACATTGTCCTCGGAGCCAGGTTTATCTTCTAGCTTTTTTATATCTATTGCCCCTAAGAAAGGTGCTGGCCAGGTTGTGTCTGTGTCACTGTCACTCGGGGTCTCTTTGGGCACAGCACCAAGTGGTACATGGAGAACAGCACCACACAGGTTCTACTGGTGTGTCAGAGACCTACCTTGAACAGGATGGGACAGGAAGGGTATGGGAACAAGTGCGTTCAAACCCAAACCTTACACTAAGAGGTTTCCAGTCAACAGCCGCCTGCTTCCTTTTATTTGCAGGTTTGAGTTATTTTGAGGTTGTTTTATATACGAAGACAAAAAACTTGATCATTTTGTCTTTTATTTTCTCTTTAGACCAAGAAACAGCTGCAGTTTCTAACAGAGCAGTTAGAGGAACCTTGAGGATGTCAGTGGTTGTGAAGGGGTGTCTGAGTACTGCATGTGGCTGGTTCTTGTGTAGGGGCAATAGGCAGAAGGGATAAATAAAAGCACCACCAACAAGATTAAAAAAGCCTATTTATTTAAGCCACGGAGCTGAACCCCCAATAAGAACAATCCACAGTGACACAACCTCTGCTGAAAAACATCCACTGGGCACTTGGGTTTAGTTCTGGGGCTTTGGGCACATCTCCATAACATCTATCTCCCTGTCAACCTACACATTCCCTCTCCAATGCTGTGTTATCCCTCTATGGGAGCCTACAGCCATGCTGGATGTGTCCATTACCATTTGCTAGTGAAGTGATTCCCCTCTCCCAGGTGAGGGAAATCGGACATATGCGGTTCTCAATGGCACTTTAGTCTTTTTCTGTATTTTTTAACTGATTTCTCTGATTCCCCAAACACAAATCTGTTTTCACGTTTCTGCTTTAGAACTGTAACTTGCCCGTGCATCCCTCATCTTCTTATTTCCCCTAGGTCAGAAATTACCATCCACTGCTCTGTGGGGGGATCAGCCTCTCAAAAAGTACATATTGCCCCAAAATGGCTGCCAGCCATAGCCAGGCTATGGTGACAGCACCTCTGTGAAATAGCTGGAGCTTGATGAGCAGCCCAAGACCCACCAGCCCATCCATAACAGCTGCTCCTGGGGCAAAATGGCTTGAGAAGCCTGCAGAGCCAATGTGTGCAGCCTTCAGGACAGGGATTTAATAACAGTATTTTTTTATTCCAAGGACCATTTATTAGCTCATTACAGAGATGTTTGCTTCTCACTTAGAAGGTAAAACCAGCATTCTTTATGTGTGTGTGTGGTTATAATGCCATTAAACTTTGTGAAAGCCCATCTGCAATGATTTGGCCTCAGGTATGTACAGATGAGGAGGAAAAAGCAGCAGTGTTTTCTGGCTCATCTGTGGATGTGAGGAGCCTGACGGGATCTTATTGTAGCATATTCTAGCTGAATGTGGCTCTTGGATGTGGTCACTACATTCCCCACGGAGCCAGGGGCTTGTGCCAAGTGGTGAATGGTTTTGACAGCCACCAAAATCTCCTCTAAATGTTAAAATGCTGATCAATGTCACCGGGACTGATCAGGGATTCCTGGGTAAAGATGGAAAAAAGCTTTCACTTTGCTCTTCTGTTCAGTTTGTTTTGGGTTTTTTGGCTTGGTTTGGTTTGGCTTGGTTTGGTTTTGGTTTCTTTTTATTTAATGAATTCTTTTGCTTCACCAAATTTTGAGATGAGGGCACTGTTGAGAAATAAGAGGCTGAAATACCGCACATAGGGATGGCAATGTGAAAGGATTTGGAGCAGCACGTTTATAAAGTTCAACTGAATCCATGAGTGGTTTCTTGCTCCCCACACAGTGTTTTTAGCAAATGTAGAACTTAGATTAGGCAGCAAACCTGTCCCAGGACGAGTGGCAGAAAGCTGTGACACTTCACCATGGTCCTGGTGCATCTTGCATGCATCCCCAGCGAGGAGTGGAGCCAGGTCATTCCTATGACAACATTACCAGCACTGGACCAGGGAAGGTATATGCCAGTTGTTAAGTGGTACTGACACTAATGATATAATTAGCTGTGTTAAAAGTCATGTCTGGTAGCATTTACTTTGTTTCCAGGGTGACTAAAGCACCATGAATAACGATGTCCAGCAGTGTTTCCATAGAGCCTCTGTCCCCAGGAGCTGGGCAGAGGGTCCTTCATGGTCAACAGGCAGGAGATGGATGTGTCAAGTTTCCCTTCTGCTTCCCAAACTGGCAAAGCAAAGATCATCAAATCTCACCCTGACAAAGGGAGCAGCTCCAGGCTAGTAGCCTTCTTCCTTGGCTTTCCACAGGCATTCTGCGTCACTTGTTTTATATAATCTATTTCTTTTATAATTGATGTAATTGTTATTAACTGTTTATTATAATTAATAATGATTAATAATTATTATTAATAACAATACTTTTCCTTCCTTTTCTGTCCTATTAAACTGTCTTTATCTGAATCCACAAATTTTACTGTATTTTTCCCAATTCTCTCCGCCATCCCACTGTAGGAAGGGAGTGAGTGAGTGGCTCAGCGGTGTTTAGCTGCTGCTGGGTTAAACCACAGCATCCTCTTCCAATTTTAAGAGCCAAGCCAATCAGTTCCCATAAAGGAGTAAAGGCAGGTGACTGCCAGCCATGAGCTGCAGCGGCTGGGATTGAGCCATTCCCCTGGTGGTTTTGTTTTATTATATTTTATTATAGCTCTACTTTATTATCTAACTTAGTGACCTTGTTAACTCAAAGGGTGCCAAGCTTTCACTTAAAACATGCTTTTCCCATAGGTTTTCATTACTTTTTGTACTCTGGCCTGCTCTCTTGTTATGAACTTACTAAGAAACCATGGGAAAAACCATCCCATTTTAGTTCAGAGATGCCCGGAAGCATGCACACACCTGGATGCATCCCTGTGGGCAGCCCTGTGAAAGCCGTACCAAGCATGTGCCTGGTTCACACGTTGGATGTAAAGACTTCTGACATTCTGATTTCCTATAATAAGGGCTGAGAAATTAATTGACTGAATACATTATTTCATGAAAGACCTAATTGATGCAATAAATTAGTCAGACTTTAGTATGAGACCAGCTGTGCTCATCCCACACTATCAAATTTGACAACTGTGATGCTGTTTCTTATGGTCACCTTCCTGCCTCTTGATGGAAAACACGACTAACTTGGGCTAGAACTTACAGTTGAAACAACTTCTAAAGAAGTGTAACGAGTTGTTTGTACTTTAGTACAAGAAGCACGCAGCTCTTCCTTCTGACCTGATGGGGCATGTAAGCCATTCAAGGTAGGTAATGAATCCAGAACCTTGACTGGAAAATGTCATTACCTGGGAACTGCCAGGGATAAGCAGGCCATACAATAAAAGTAGATCTATTTCAAGATCCATTTTTATCTTGTAGGCAAAACTACAAGCTGCCATTTCAGCCCATTGTCTGGAAAATGTCAGGACATGTTCCTCCTCCGATAAAATGCTGGAGGAAGAAATTGTTGGCATAAATGGTGAGAGCACCGCAGGGCTGCAACATCTTGAGCCGAGACTTGTGCTCCCAGCACTGCCTCTCCTCTGCAGGGAAAACGGGATGGCAAAGCCAGCACCAGGCAGCTGCCAAGGGCGCTGCAATGCCACTGGTTGTGTCTGCACAGAAATACAGGAGCATATGGGCAGCATCGTGTTCCTGCCTATTCTGGAAGGCAAAACAGAACAAGTGTGAAATAAATTCGTATCAACAACAGGATGAGAATATTTACAGGGAAGCAGAATACAGGATGGGGAAGAGTTTGCTTATATTGGAGGGCAGGGCTTGCGAGGGAGCAGGGCTACATCTTGGTGGGCTTTGCTGCACAGATGTATTCCCATACACCCAGCATACAAGGAAAATGTAATAGAGAATTAGATTAACCCGTGTACATACAAGCTCATAAACATATATGCACGTGATCTGCAGCTCTCTGGAGGACTTTTTTGTTATTATCATTATTTTGTAATACATAGCTGAGTGAGCAGCCTTTGAGTGTATTTATTACAGTATTGAATTGCTTTCCATGGTAACTAATTGTGATTTCAGAAACACAGGTTCTGCAATGGTACAAGATGAAATGGAGCTGAGTATGGAAGCAGCTGGTAAGAAGAAAATCACTTGCTTATGTAATAGTATTTAATGATGGAGATTGATGGAGCTGAAAAAATGGGGGGTGGCAGGGACTAGAAAACAAAGCAGCCATCTATCATCTTCATCTGTTTCCTTATACCTTGAATTCCTCAGGAAAGTGTCTGGTGAATATTTAAGGAAAGGAAAACCCCCTCTGTGGCTGCTTTCCCATTTCCTCACTTCACATTTTAGTAAGAGGCAGACTATAAAAAATCTGGCTGTATAAAAGAAAAGAAGTGGTCAGGAAATGAAATTATGATGAAATGGTTATTACTGGTTAAAAAAATAGGAAGAGTCTTCAAAAAATGTATCTATTTCCCTGTGAAAAACAGGTGAAAGAGCATGTTTTGAGTGATGTTAAAAAACCATTGGGTTTCCCCAGACTGTGGGTGTCTCGCTGCCTTCCCGCACCTAGAGCTTGGGATGGCACCAGGTGCCCAAGGGAAAGCCGGCTGCACACTCACGAAGTGGTAAAACACTGAAGGCCATTTAGAGGCAGTTTATGCGTGTCCCTAAAGCAGAGATTTGCAGATTCCCCCGCACAACAGCTTCATGTTCCCATGCAATCTCATCAGGTGTTTCATAGAAAAAGGGCTTTGGGACACAGCTTGAAGGGGCTGGCAAGGGTATGGGAGCCCCTCCAGCACCCTGAGGCTGCTGAGGCATGCCAATCCTGGCTGCTTTTCCTCCCCATTTCCACCAAACAGCAGCATCTTTGCCATATGCGAACCACAGGGAGTCCTTTTACTGCAGTGCAAGAGGCTGAAAGGCAATAAACACCCAAGTCAGGAATTTCAGAGTCTCACATGGGAGACTTCACATCTTCCTTCCCTTCCTCTTAAGGCACTGCAGGGTCCATGGCACCTAACAGTGCATTGACACCCACAGGAACACAGAACAATATAGTCTTGTCCTTTTTTTAGAATTTGATTGAATTAATCAATGAATTAATCAATTAAGACAATATTGTCCTTTTTTAAAAAATTTGATTGAATTAATAATTGGTCCTCCAAAAATACAGCCCATGAAACATAAAACCCCACCCAACCAAAAAAAATCCTCACAAACCCAAACCTAAGCCCCCAAACCCATAAAACCCAAGTAAGCAACCAGAAATCTAAGATGAATGTGGTTATATTGCCCAACTAAAAACTGAAGAGTTTATAAGCATTTCTCTGACCTCGGTCCAACATCACTGGCATTGGCCATGTTCATACTCAACAGAAATTCTACAGCCTGGATAAATATGGGTTTAGATTTATGGGGAGGTGCACTCAGAGCAGGTAAAATTTATTCTTAGGCATAGGTAAAATCAAACAATTTGTCAAGTATTTATTTTATTCACCCAGCAGACAGTCATGTTTTCATTACAGAAGTACACATCTAGGCACTTAAAATGTGACTATTTAACACCAGCCTGTTTGACAACTAGCACAGAGCCATTCAGATGGATCAAAGATGTTAATGAGAATCCGGCTGTTCTGTCACCTTCAATGCAGGTCTGAGAGCAGTAAATCTGAGCTGGTGGTTTATGGATGTAACAAACCACAACCGAATCTTTAGCACTCCTGCTTTCTAACACACCAGTTTGGCTGGTGGAAGACATCTTCACGCTGGAACTGACATCCAACCAGAGTAATGAAGGGATGACAAGCAAACCATACATTAAACAAGAAAGTAAGTTATTTTAATGGTCGCTCCCCAAATACCCAAAGGCACTAGTCAACACTGTGGACTAATGACCTACAAATCTGTGTGATTAGTACATATTTTTACCATTACAGTATTTTTTTCAACAGCTTCAGATGGCACATTAAGTGAAATGCTTCTTCCTTCCGCAACAGTCCCGAATACCCTTCCATTTGTCTAGTATAATAGAAAAATATATCAAACAAAACTGAGCTGTAAGAACCACGCTGACATACCAAACTCTCTTTGCTGTCCTTTCTCCAGGTATTTCTGCAAATCATATTGAATACACACTGGTGTAACTCCAAATTTATGTCAATGTAACTCCTTTAACATCAGTCAAATTACACAGCTATCAAACGGAAGTGACGCGGTGGTAAATCAGGTCTGTGGTTTCACAGACCTGCAGGGTCAGTGCAACACGACAGACGATAAAACATCTCGACTGAGGACAATTTTACATTTCTTTTATCCATTGCAAAAACTTCTGTAATGTGTCGAGAATCAAGCTCACAAATCACATTTTAAAGGAACTACCATAATGTATATGCTTCAAATAGACCTTTTACAATATAACACAAAATCCAGATAACGTTTTTTAGGAAAGCACTTTAAACTTCAACACTGAGGTCTTGACAACGGTAGATTACTTTAAGCTGTAAACCTTAAGAAGTTTTATGTGATTAAATAAAACCAGCATTACAATTTCCAGGTATTCTAATCGTTGAACAGATTGTAACAAGAAGATATAATTATAATGCAAACATGAAGCTCAGGAGACTGGTACTGAGAAAACTCAATTCTTTGTAGATTTATATCTGCACATGGCAAAATCAGTAACAACTGGAGAAGAGGTTAGAATATTTCATCTTACGTCTTGATGGTATCAATGTTTTGCAAGCAGCAGTCTGTACAACATCCCCTTTTCAATATTAGTTTACAGAAAGAAGTCTCCAAGTCAAATACTGCTGCCAAGTATCAATGGAACATTTGGAAGGAAATATTTAAGACCATCAGATTTTGTTGATTGCCCATGTTTATATAGATATGTGAGATTTTATATATTTAAGCATATATAAAATCATAAACCTCAACCTTCAAAACTGAACTACCTCTAGGTAAGAAATATAAGACCTTTTTCAATAAATTTAAGGGGTTTATTTATACCTGAGACATTTTTGCATATTGGTGTCTTTGTACCTTTACCTCTAGGTACTCACCCAAGTCCTTTACTCTTTCCTGGGGTCTCACACAAAGCCCATTACAGTTAGGTGGATTCTTTCCAGTAACTCCATGGGCTTTGGCTGAGTCCTTCCTTATCTAACCCGGATGCATAAACAGGCATGACAGAATATGTATATTTAAATACAGAGTTGCTGTACAAACACACCAGCTGATTTATACAAATCCAGACCTAGCTGACCTTTTCTGATCATTTTCACAATGCCTGATTCAAAAAAGAACTATAGTCCTTTATACATGGGTGATACATATTTCTACTTGTTGGTTAAAAACCAGGCTTTTGTAATATTTCTCCAGGTAATGGATCATTGGATATACATGACATGCTGAAAATGCTCCTTTCCACTTGACCTGCTTCTTAAGAAATCAATCCATTTCTCCACCTGGCAAGCAAGGAAACTGGGAGCAGAGGAGTAATGAGTTGAGGTGGCTACATTACATAAAGGTCACAGGCCAGTGCAGATGGACTGAGATTTTCAGACAGATTTAGGGAGTTTAGGAGCCCAGTTCCTCCTGACACTTGAGGTGTTTGGATGCTTAACTCCCACAGATTCAATGGGAAATCCCAGCTGTGCCCAGTCCAACTCTGCAGCCCTGCCAGTCACACGGACTGAGTGTTGAAGCATGACCGTTAGCAAGGACATAACCTACATAAGGCTCTTACAGCATTTCACAGTGCTATATAATTTGGCAAATACCAAACTAAATTTCAAGGTTCCCTTTGTAATCTAAATGGTTCCATTAAAAATAAAAACATGAATCCACCGTGTTTCACTCCGTTTTGATTCTGACAGGGAGAATTCCCTGGAAGTGCTTACAACAAAATTTAGTGTTACCGTATCTGATAACATAGCAATTAGAATTGCTAATTTTATTAAATATTGTTCAGCCAATAGAAAAATACTACTGAATGTGAAATAAACTGTGCTTTTAGACACGGAATTGGGCATATTTGAAAAATCAAAAATAGTGCTATATTCATGAAAGACATCAAAAACAAATCAGCTTCCAAGTAGATTAGTATATCCTTCTTATGTTGCCGAAACATTGTTTTTTGCACTGCATTTTACAGAAGAGAGTTGACTTTAGTGATGATGGCCGGAAAAGTTGACTTTAGACAGCTCTTTGTTCTACTGTACAGGCATGTAATGGTAAAAAGGAAAGCTACATGTCACTGGCAATAGGACTTCATAGACCTTAGAAATTTTAGAAATGTTTAAAATGGTGTTATGGAGCATATTTCTGTGTAAAATAAATCAAACACTCTTCCCCAAGTAGAAGAAATGTCTAAGACCTGATGCCTGCTGTAAATAGATAAAATGCAGTCAGTGTTTTTAAACACAAGGAGGATGAGGATGTACAGTGATGTACCAGCAATAAGCTTGTTGTATGACACAGTGACATGTAAAGCATCAGATCTAAGAAACTTTACTGCTGCATTTCCAGTTGGCTGTTCCAATCTTACAATTGCACCCATTCTAAATCTCCTTTTCATACTATTCCTTCTTGCACCATACTTTCAGTCAGAACATCTTAGATCCATCCATCCCAAACCTAGTCATAGGGAAACAAATGGTGATACCCCTCTGATCGTCAGTGCTATGGGCATTTTGCAACCCATCAGTGGAGTACCAAGGGCAAACATTTCCTTTTCAGGAGCCAAGGAGCTCTCTAGCATGATTAATTGCCATGATTAATTTTCACAGAGCAACTGGCATAGGGAGGCACTTATGTGACATGTTTAAAACTTATCTTTGGTAAACACACACACAAAAACTTGGAACTAATGTTTTACTTCCTGATCTTAAGAGAATTCTTCATTTGCTACTAATGTATGTGTGCAGGTATCTAAAGATATGCAGGAAACTGCTAGTATAAAATATTTTTCAAATGCCACTGCCAAGGATTTGCTTTAATTCACCTTAAAACAACGCAGTCCTGGGCTCTTTTATATATTTTTTTCTTTTTTTTCCTGACTTTATTACACATTTAAGCCTCTCTGATCAATAACAAATCAGCAATAGCAAGCAAGCCCTATGTGCTCAATTTGCACCTTTTTTCTCATTCTATTACCTTGTTTTTCAAGACCAATATAATTAGAATAGTTGTCTCTCTTACTGCTTTCATTATCTGAGAGGCAGATCCCTCTGATCTGTGGAAATTTTGGATACACAAAAATGCTGAGTCTGCTCTTGGTAGGTATGTTTCCTGCTAAGCATGACTAGACAGTACTCCGGTGAGGAGAGGGACCTCACATCTCCACTTGAACCTGAACAGTGATCAGACCACAGCCTGTAAAGCAAAGCTCAAGCTACCAAGAGACGGCCCTTCAATGGGGATTTTCTAAAGGTGCTGCAAATAAATGTTGTTGGAACTGCATGGATATAACTGATGGTTGATCTGCTTTAACGTACCCAGAACACTATCTATTCTAAAACCAGGCATTTCTACTGAGAGGTATTTTATTTGCTTAATTTTTTATTTACATAATTTAAATTTTGCTTAAGAATTTTTTAGAACCCAGAACTTAGTGCATTTCATTTTATAAAATTAGAATAATTTATATCCTTCTTTTTTACATCGAAAAAATATATATAGCCCAAACACATGTAGGGATTTAAGTACTTGACTGATAGCCATTTCACTTATTTCACAATCTGCTTAACGGTGATGTAGACACTGATCAACCAAATAACTTTGGCAACTTGCACAAAAATATGTCCTTAAGTCAAAATGTATGATTAGACTTGCTTTAATGATGTCTTTATTATGGATAGAACTGGAAAGAGAGAGGAGTGTAAGTGCTGAGGAGGTTACTGGTTCCTAAACCATGCCACTTTGAATTTGTATGTGAAATGGGTATGGCTGGTAGAAGATAGGTGGTTGTCCATGAGCAATGTAGTAATTGCTGAAGTTTCTGTCACTGATATATGGAGCAGGCTGATAATAGCATGTTACATTGGCGGCATTTGGGATGATATTTTGTTCTCCGAGTACTTTTAAAGCCAGGATTGTGATCATATTCAGAGTTTGTCTTCTCTCGTATCCCATAAGACAGACTGTGCTCTTATTTACTACTCTACGCAGAGTCATCAAGTAGTCGTACTTGCTTTTCTCCTCCCCAATGAAGTGGTTACGCAAATACGACTCAATTTTCCTCTGCTGCTCAGCAACATCTGGAAAATCAATGAAGAACCTGGAGCACATGTAACGTTCCAGAGATTTAATTTCATCCTTGTCTGCTGGCTTAAAGTCGCGAACCAGGAGATTGCTGTACTTTAGGAGGCCACCTCCTCTGATTTCTTCTGGGTTCCTTGTGGAAATCAGTTTGCATCTTAAGTGGTACATTGCTTCATTGAAGTCCCCATACATACTTTCAGCGATGACAGTGGGGTGAGAGTCTTCTGTCAATTTGCAGTCTGTTGCTTTGTAAGCATTTAGCATGGAGTCCAGTATGATTTGGAAGGAGTCCACACTAAACTCAAACTGTCGTCTGAGTGAGCTGACAAACTTTAATTCTACATTCTTGCCACTGTTGTTTGACAGTGAGATAAGACTCCAGCGATCATAGTCAGTGGAGACTTTGACCATCTTCTGCACATAAGCATCTTTCATGGTCTGAGCAGTGATTTTTTCCTTATTAACACATTTTGGCAAGAAGTCCAATAGGCAATTAAGAACTGCTTCCTTAACAACCTGGAACTCGAGCTCACTTGGAAGTTCCACCCCAAAAATGATGTCTAGGTCTTTGTAACTGGTTCCATTCTGCTCTACTAGGATGTGACTGGCTGTCGAACCGTTCAAGCGGATATCTCTAACACTGATTTGCTTTTCAGTGAGCTGTTCCTTTACCACATGAATGACATCCTTAAGCTTTACATCCAGTGTTGGAAAATTTCCTCTCCCATGAATAGGTATGACCTCAGCTAAAACTTGATCCAGGATTTTAATCTGCTCCCAGGTGAGACTACTGAATCTGTGATCTAAGTCCTCAGTCATTGTGATGTCGGTTCGCTAACTGGAGAGAAACAGAAATTAAGAGACAAATGTTATAACTTGCTCAAATACAAGAGGGCCTGACATTTCACTTGGTTATAACAGATATATATCTTCTTTCCTCAGTGCAGTGACAAAGCAGTTCATTTTACACAGGCACAATCCCAGTTAACGCTCTGAGTCAACCACTGCACTTGTCACGGCTTTTAATTGAATTTTAATGTACTCAGGTTTTAATCCTGCTGAGGACCCATTGCATTATTGTATAACCCATGACTCAAAGTGAATGCAGTAAACCATATAGACTTCATTTTAAACTACTCAAAGGTTAATAACATGAAATACTTTGTGTCTATAATGAAACTCCAAATAAATTTCACTGTGAACAGATAAAATGAGAAAAATGAGCAAATTTGTTCTTTCTGTCCTACCTAGAAATCTCCCTCATCTTCAGCGACTTGCATGCTTAAAACCACTGAAAGACCAGGAAGGTTTTTTTAAAAGCAAGAATGATGCAGCATGCTCAATGTTCATTTAACCATATACCTCAGATGTCCTTTAGTCTCTATGGATCATCTATATACATGCATCCTTTAATGCCTCTTTTTACAGTTTAAGAACTGAATATCCAATAATCCTTAAGCAGTTTCCACTATGTTTCTGAGACAAAATCTTTTCTTTCTAAGTCATTAACCATGTTCCTACATTATCCTACCAATGCCACACGCTATGGTTTGCAGAAATGATATGAAAACCCCTTCCAGTCCGCAGTGGCATACTAAAACTTTTCAAGACAGCCTGTAAAGAGGCACCTACAGAATACATAGGATAAAGCTCAGGCCCTGGAATTCCTCAATTTAAAATTCTATCTTATCTTCACATTGTCATATTTATCAGTCATACAGACCTTAGCATGGAGAAAAGAAGGCTGCATGGAGACCTCATAGCAGCCTTCCAGTACCTGAAGGAGGCCTACAAAAATGTTGGAAAGGGACACTTCATCAGGGACTGTAGTGACAGGACAAGGGATAATGGGTCTAAAGTTAAACAGGGGAAGTTTAAGTTAGATATAAGGAAGAAGTTCTTTACTGTGAGGGTGGTGAGGCACTGGAATGGGTTGCCCAAAGAAGTGGTAAATCCTGACAGTGTTCAAGACCAGGTTGGACTGAGTCTTGGGTGACATGGTTGAGGGTGAGGAGTCCCTGCCTATGGCAGGGGGCTTAGAACTTGATGATCTTAATGTCCTTTCCAACCCAAACCATTCTACGATTCTATATAGAGATGGTAGTATTTTTATGTGAGAAGTGAAGCATATGTTGGGCTATGCAGTGATTGCTGCTGAGGATGTAACAGAGGTGAAGGCCCTTCTCCCGAAAACATCAGCACAAAAGGCAGAACTGATAGCTGTCACCCATACCTTGGAATTGAGCAAAGGAAAAGATGTCTATATTTGGATGGACCTTTGGAGTAGTTCATGCCCATGGAGCCATATGGAAAGAAAGAGGATTACTTTCAGCACAAGGGACTGAGGTCAAAGATGCTGACCACATTATTTAGACAGTGTCAGACTTCCTAGAAGAAAAGCTATTATGCAATGTAAAGCCCATCAATTGTGAAAACCCATTCAAGAACAGGGAAACAGATAAGCAGATTTAGCGACAAAAGTGGCTGTAGAAAAAGACATTGAAATGGAAGGTGAAGTGTTAGCTCTAATGCTGGAAAAGAGACTTGTTTTAACTGAAAACCCCAAACATGACCTTCAAGACGAAAAACTAAGTGACGCTTCATTAGCACAAAACCAGGAAAAGGGATGGGTGGTGACCCCTAATGGACAAATAGTAATACTTTACTTTCTGATGAGAAAAATTGTGAAAGAGGAACATGTTAAGAGTACGTTGAGGATTTAAAAATTGATTGAAACACCTACGGAAAACTGTTATTAGCCGAAATATGATAGAAGTTGTGAGATCTGTTACAGAGAGAGATGAAATTTGTAGTAAAAATAATCCTAACACTCAGGGACCAATAAACAAGATAATTTAACCAGAGAGTTTTGGAAAACAGATTTTACTGAATTGCCAAGAGAAGGGGGATGGAAATATTTGCTTGTTCTAATAGACACATTTACTGGCTGGCCAGAAGCCTTCTCATGCATACTAAAAGAGTGAGAGAAGTGGTAAAATGCTATTAAAAGAAATTATTCCATGATTTGAAATTACTTTGAGAATGTCATCAGATAGGGGCTCGCATTTTATAGCAGAAGTTCAACAAATGAGTAAAATATTGGGAATTTCTTGGGATTTGCATACACCATATAGACCTCAGTCAAGTGGAATGGTAGAAAGAATAACACAAAACTCAGCTGGGAAAAATATGTCAGGAAACATTTATGACTTGTGTACAGGCTCTATCTCTTGCTTTGGTGAGAATAAGGGTTAATATATACTTATCTCTAATACAAAATATTACCCAATTCCTGTACAAAAATTAGATTGTTGGATTTGCACCAGTGCCTAAGGATTCTAGTCAAAGGTTATCCTTAATAGGAATCCCACTTCCACTTAATGGCTCTTGGACAAATAGCACATTTTGGAGCAATACCACTCTTGAAAAGATCCAGTGTCAAAAAGTGGGAAACGTAATGGAAAAAAACAACTATATTAGAAGAAAATAGTACATGAGCCTGTTCAGTAAGTTCAGGAAATGGTATCTCTGTGGGAAAACTCTCATGTTGCAATGAGACGCTCTCTTAACATGACAACCATAGACCCTGAATTTCAATGACTGAATTACACTGGTCTTCTAGTTCCAGCAGGATCAGGATGTTACTGGCTATGTGGCACAACTGCTCAGAAAATATTACCCTAGGATGGAGAGGAGCATGTACCTTTGGAGCTTTAGTTCCTAACATCACAATTATTGACAGACCATACCCACAAGGAGTACAGTAAACAGGGCTCGTAGTGCTATAGCTGACAGACCCTATGGGTTTCACGGTTTTATGAGATGGTTCTTCCCATGGCCTGGGGTAAGTGAATTAGAGAAAACCATAATAAACATTTCAACAATAATAGAAAACATTGAAAATAAAACCATTTGTGCCATATAGGCTTTGCAGATTAAAGTATCTAGCCTGTCAAAAGTAGTGATCCAAAACAGGATGGCCTTTGATTTGTTATTGGCTTCACAAGGCAGTGTTTGTACAATTATAAATACAGCTGTTGCATGTATATTGATCAAAGTGGCAGAATTACTACGGATTTGGAAGAGATCTGGGATCACACTAAAATTTTACATGACGCTACCACAGATTACACTTCTTGGGGATTCCAAGAAATACGGGATAAACTTACCTATTGGCTGTCAAACTTATCCTGGTTAAAAAGTTTTTTTGTTGGAATAATCTTGATTATCCTAATTTGTATCCTTGCCTGTATGGTGATACAACGTTGTAGTTGTTATAATCAAATATGTTTTAAAATTATGTACAAAGGTTTAGTATGAGGGTCTCTGATGACGATCCGTCAAAAACTCTCATCAGAAAAGGGCGGACTTGATCCCTTGAATTATTGGTAAAATACTTGATTCTGAGTATGTAGCTTCTGTAAATAATCAACCTGGAGGCAAGGTCTTGTTTCGAAACATCTGCAATAAACAATGACAAGTCAACATTCTGAAGAACAAAACAGGAAAGATCAGAAGAACCTGGTTTCCACAGAAGGAACTATAACCAGTTCAGACTGGTAGTCTGCAAGCAACTACCCTGACAAGTTATGCAACATGTCTGGACAGCACATGCTCATCATTAGAGTTTAACTGAAGGACACTGTGTATAGACCCTAAAAGACCACCAGAGCCCCAAAAGGACCCCAGTCTCAATTAATGGCACATGCAGAATGTGAATGTAGATATTTTAATTAGTTCTCGGGAGAGACTGCCTCTTTCCAATAAATGTGTTGCATATGCATGTTTTGTACAATAAAAGGAATGAATTTTGTATAACTCAGAGGACACGCTAGGTGGAGCAATCCCCTGTGTTCCCAGCACTGAATAAAGAATACCTGCTTTCTAAAACTCCAAATTGAGTGTTGGAGAGTATTTCTTTTGCACCAAATTTTAGGTAACAAGGCTGGAGCCAGCCGGACTGAGTAAAGCTGTAGGAAATGAAACACACAAGCACTGCCTGGTGCTCATCTTAGCTATTGAAAGGTTGCATAGAAGGTCTACTGGTTCCATATTCAAAATCTCCCTGTAGCTTGAAAACAGATGCAAAGTCTGACTGCTTTGTCACTCCCCAAACTTACCATATTTTATAAAGATAATTGTACCAGACCAAATTGAACCATGTATCCACTTCATTGTCATCATTCCTATCTAAATACAGTAAAATTTGCAAAAAAAAGGGGAGAAAATTAATATGATTAAGCTACAGCAACTGATAAACAACAATAATTTTGCATATGATATAGACTACAAGTCTCCATTAATTATGCATAAGGTATGCTGTTAAAGTTGTTAGGAGTCACTTTATGATTATGTTCTTGCAAATATTTGCATTTTTATCTTTTATTTATGATAATAGAATCTTCTGCTGACTTGTCAGTAAATGGTTGTACAGTTAAGGACACGTTCCTTGCAGTGAAGGTCTCGCAGCTAGTTTAGAGCAGCTATCAACACTTTTTCCAGGCAGCTTGATGGAGCTATTAGAAATTGGGATCATTACAGAGAGAAGCATTTATTTAGCATGTCACTCTGTCAGTCTTTTGTTTGTAAAGAACGTGTATAGTACTTAGGAGCATGTCTTAAGGAGATGTGATGGTCTGATGAAAGAAAGAAGGGCAGAACATAAATAAGGATGAATTAGGAAATCAGTAAACAAGGATAAGGAAATAAAGCTGATCTCTCTTGCATAAACTTGTTCAGTTTCCCATTGACCCATTCAAACTTTCATTGCCCGCAATATCCTTTGGAAAGTACTTCTAGAGTTCAAACAGCAGTTGTCTAAAGAACCTCTTCTTTTTTTTTTTTTTTTTTATTTTTTTTGGGGGGAAAGTATAATTATACAAAAATCTCACAAAAAGGAATCACAGAAATCATAGAATAGTTTGGGTTGGAAAGGACATTAAGATCATCAAGTTCCAACCCCCCTGATATGGGCAGGGATGCCTCACTCTCAACCATGTCACCCAAGGCTTGGTCCAACCTGGTCTTGAACACTGCCACGGATGGAGCATTTACCACTTCTTTGGGCAACCCATTCTAGTGCCTCACCACCCTTACAGTAAAGAACTTCCTCCTTATATCCAA
>JANHGB010043784.1:10866-21451 GCA_026283785.1 Coracopsis vasa | reverse complement strand
TGGATTCTGGGAGGCAAACCCAGAACAGGACTTCAGTTTTAACAGCAAACACCTTCAGTTACAAGTGGGGTGGATTTATGTCACAGGATTCAAAGGTATCAATGAATCTGGCTAGTGAAGAGAAACAAACTCCAAATGCTCCATCACTTGATATGAAGCAACTGCTCACCTTAGTAACTGTAATTGAATAGGCAAAATCAGCAATAACCTCCTCCTTTCTCTATTTTACAAGACAAGGATTTAGCCTCAAAACTGGGATAAAACACCTGGGTTAGAAAGCGTTTTTCTTACTGAACAGCATTGCCATCCACGGCAGTTTTAAGGCACAAGTCTCACTAATATACAGTGCCTCTTCCTGTGTTTTCTGAATATTGGACAAGTTCTGTTCAATGTGAATTACCTTCTCGTGGCTACCTTTCAAATAAATAGGAATCATAATTGTTCTTTACATGAAGAATTAATGTATATTAAGTTCTCAGAAAGAATGTCTGAATTCAAAAGCAGACCACAGATTGTCACAACCACATATAGTCATAACCAGTTTATTAGCACTGGGTTTGAAACAATTATACTCAGGTACTTAAACACAGCTTAATTCATGTGTATTTGACATGTTACTGTATATTACATAATGCACTGAATATCCAGTAAATAAATAATAAAACCAAAGTGCAGATTAAAGTAGCAAGGTCAGTTTTAGGTTATCAGGAAGGACAAAATTACATTAGCAGTATAACGGCAGCAAGTTATAAATGACTAATATTTAACATGTCATCTTATCGCTGCTGTATGCATGCTAGTATAAATGATCCCTCTGAGAACTGTATATAGTTATCTACAGAAGACTGTCCTTCCCTTTCATTACAATTCCATGATCTTTTTATTTCTTACCTTTCAGGCCTGATCCTGCAGTCCTTACTCAGTAAAACTTCCAAGGCAATCTGTCAGGTTAGTTTCTTACTTGCTACTTACTTTTTTCTTTAAGCTACGTAAAGCCCATTGGCTTTCCCAAAACATCTGAATGGTAAATGATTAGAGTTTAAATTTCTAAAAACTGGAAATTCTAAAAATATTTGTAACAGAAAATACTGTCATTAAGTACAGACCTAAGAGTATTAGGACCAAATCCAGAAACAGATCTAGGCAGAAGCCTTGGGAACTGCCAGGACAGCAAGGTTGGCATCTGGTGAGTTAGGCACTTTCCTGATTAGCCAGCCACTTTTAGGATCACAGTTTTGGATGTAGACATCTTAAGTCTCCTTAAATACTGTTTTGAGCACCTGCATCCTTTTTTTTGGATCTGGCCTTTTTTTATATTTGAATACATGATGTATCACATTAACATTATGCACAGACAATAAGACAAAAAAAGTAACCCTAAGGTAAACCAGAATGATAATACAACATGATATCACATCCATGTCTAGAAGAAGCTATTGTTCTTTTCTGTGCTTGGATTGGGCACATTTGTTTTAACAGCTTTTAACACTGTATCCCATTTACTGTTCTTGTGTTCTAACTGCCTTTTCCTAAACTTGTGCTGAAACAAATCATTGCTGTCTTCATCCTCAGCCTCTGACACTATCTCCATTTTTTGGATAATTAATTTAATGAGGTCATGTTGCTTTTCCAACAGTGTTGATATATCTTTGAGCCTAAAAAAAAAAAAAAAGAAAATAAAATAGAAAAAAATATGCATACGGCTTACAACGGGCTTTGTCGTTTGGTTCAAAAAGACATTTAAATCATTAAAATTACTGATGCAAAAGACTTCCTATATTCCACGGTTTGCCTACATATGTAGACTGTATTTTCACTCCCCTTCAATTCTTGTTGAGTACTTCATCCAAAAAAATACTTAATCAGAATCTATGCAGCAAGACAAAGATTTAATAGATTAAAAGAAAAAAAAGGAGGGGGGGGGGAAATAAAAAGAGAGAGAAAAAGAACAGGGGAGAATGAGACAGAGTGAGAAAAAATAGATTTCCCCAGCTTTTCTGAAGTGATTCTTAATGAATATATTGGTAAGATGAATAAGAAAAGTAAGTACAGAGAATTCCTCCCCCAGCTTTTTGAAACAGATGATCTGTTCAAAGATGAACCAGGACACTAATCCATTTTTGGGGAAACAATCTGAGGCAGATTTACCATTGGACCAGTGGAAAGATTGTGTGTATTTGCAAACCAATTGGAATTACATCAATTGTGAGTTTAAAATAACCCTTGAAAACCTCCATACACAAACTTTTAATTCTGAAATGAAAATGCATTTTCCACATTACTTCAGTTTACTTTAACTAACAAACAAGCCTGTCATCTTTCTCTGCCATGGGATAAAAATATTTCTCTACCACACAAGTATTTTGAAGGTAAATACATTGCAGAATACAAAATACTAAGTTACCATAGTGAGAAAGCTTACTTAAGGACACCAGATACACTGAATTTTACTTTTTAGATATAGTATGGACCTTTAGAACACTTTAAAAATAGCACTATATTTGTAATCTTGTTTATTTTTACAGCAGTAAAATAACACAATGAATACCTGTATTTCTGCTTCAGAACTTCCAGTTCTAATGTTGTATCAGTGCTCTGTGCATCTGTGGTAGAGTCCTCACACCCAAAGCAATACTGGAACACACTCTAAACAAAACATGGAACCAAACTGAAATCAGACAATATAGTCTGACAATAAATTAAAAATCCCAAATAAATGAATGGTAACAGTCTCCACACAGTGTTAAAGTTGAAAAGAGTTTCAGTTATGAAGTTATTTTTTGTATATTAAACATTTGTTTTACAAAATTTGTTTAATCAGAAAATTCGTCTACCAACAGCTGAAATCAAAAGTAAACAAATGAGAAATGCCAAAAGGGAGTAACTCTGTTTTCTGTCTGAATAACTTCTGTAGCTTGTCTTGCTTAATAAAGTCACAGATCACTGAGAATTTAAACACTAATTGTATCTGAATAAGTTAGGATGCACTAAAACTGATTTATCATTTTCACTGACAATAGTTAAGGCCTTATCATGATTCCACTGATGTCAGTTAATGATTGAGTCTTATTAAGGCAATGGTCCTAGCAATTTGTGTACATAGTCAATTTTATCACATTTTAATAAGAACTCCTTACTCTAAAATTCACCATCTTACCATAAATCCACAGTATCTTGGTCTGTTCGGATATACAGTAATTGATTCCTGGTCCACCCGACTTAAGAACCAAAATGGTAGCTTCTTCTCTAAGTTGGTGTGAAGATTAACCTAAACGTATTTTCGCATTTAAAATAAGATATGTTCTCTTAAGATAAAGACATATTATCACATGAAAATAACCATCATGTCATTATACTCAAATCACTATTATTAGACGTCAAGTCTCAGAGTATCTATGCTGCAACAGTATAATATTTCAACAATCCAGCTCACACACTAAAATCATCTAGTCATAGCAGTATTGATTATCTTAACAGAATTAATTATTATAGATAGATGTGCACTCTTATAACTAAACTGGTTCCAAAACTGAGTTAACTTCTGTGCAATGGCTCAAATAGCTCCTTAGTACTCTGTGGGTCACAGTATAGAATTACAGGGCAGAAACAGTCAAGATAAAATGCCTATTACAGCCACAGGTTATAAGACCAAATCATAATGGGAGAGTAATCTTTCTCTCTTTAATTGTGCTATATCCTTTTACTAGATTAGGACAGAGTCAGCATAAATTAAGATGCCAGTGGAATGTCTGTGAGAAAAGTCTTCCCTTGGGTAGAAACAAGTATGTTACACATGAGTGTTTGTTCAGGAGATGCTACCAAATTGGTACAGAAAGATGGATCATATGCATCTAGAAGAACAGGATGAATAGTATAAGCCTATTGCAGACAACCATAATTCTGTCAAACATACAGAACATTAATAATAATGATCTCATAGTCCTATATGAAATTGAAAGACAACATCCTTCCTGAGCACTCTGATGGAGAAGGAATATAAATCAATTAATTAAATAAGCGGTGTTCTAACAATGACATCTACTTCTCATAGTTAATGCTTCTGTGGTATGCTACTTACCTGCATTGCAATCCTTTTCAGTGCAGCATATTTCTGTACTTCAGCTATGTCCCCAACAGCCAAACCAATCTAAGAATGCCAAGAAAGATATAATTATCTATTTTTACTGTAGTCTGTTATTTCAATTGTATTTCTTATTCATATTTAAATCCAAAATGACTCTAAAGTTAAATTTATTTTGTTTCACTTGAATTTGGAAACACACCCCTTATGTGCATATTTAGGAAATCCATATCAGGAAATGTAGGAAGCTTTTTAATGCCAACTATCCATCTTCCAGTAAGGCACTAAAGAGCTACTTCAAAGATTTGTCTAGAATAACCTCTCTTTTTTTGATTCTTCACTATTGCTGTTATGTAAAAGATTTGTTGACCTTTTCATTGGATAGAGTCATGGCAGCAATAAACAACTTCACTTAAAAAATGGAATTGTTTGATTTTTATTGCTCTGCTCACATAAAAACTTGATTTTCTAAAAAAAAAAAATAAAATTGATGTTGAATGGAACATGGCTGAAAATGTATTACATATTTTCCCCCTTCCTCTCCATTACCAGGTTTTCTGATTCTTTTTGTCCAGGTCAAGCTTATTAGTTAGCTTTAATACTACTGTTGACTATTGCTTTGTGTTCAGTAAAGATCTGGAGTTTGGCTTCTTAATAAAAAATATATTGTTATCTCTAGGTTATAATTCAGCAAGAGATTGAACAAAAATCATTGTTCCCTAATTTTCTTTATCAAGACCTCATAATAATAAATTGCCGCTCCAATTCAAATTCCATCATGGTTACTACCTAAAGGTATGCAACATAACCCTGCAAGGGTTAACTGTGGGAAAATAGAACAGTAAACTGGAGGGAAAAGGAGTCCAGGCAAAGGCAACTTTTTAATATGTTACTGAAAATATCAATTTTTTACATAGTAAATGAATGTCACCAATCAGCACTAAAGTAATTCTATCATCTGCTAAAACTGCGTATAAACCTGTGCTTAACCACTTCTATATATTAATAAATAGTTTACTTACTAGCAAGTTCATAAGAAGGATCGGAATAAGCAAGGTAAATATAATGAGAACTGTGTAACTCAGGAAAGGATATGGCAATTCACTGCTTAGTAATGGATCGAGGAATGCATCATGGTAATTAATGTCTCCCAGCATCATTGCAAATGTCTTCATTACAGAAAGCAGAGGTGTGCTATATGTTTGCTGCAAAAAGAAATACCAAAATCAAGAAAAAACATGGACTGATGAAATCTGTAAATAACCTCTTGAGATTCTTTAGTAAAAATTGGTATTTATAATAATAAAAAAATTAATTATGCCATTTAACTAACCTGTGAACCCAAAAGGACAAAGAAACTCAGTCCAAAGGCCAATATCAGGAAAAAGAAAACAACAGCAATCCGTATCAACGTCCTCAAAATTTCCCAGAACATCACAACATAGATGCCATAGTTTTCAAATCTAGATGATAAGTAAACAGAAAAGATACAGAATCATAGAATTGTTGGAAAAGACCTTTAATATCATTGAGTCCAACCATTCATCTGGCACTCCAGGTAGTTTAGTCCACCACTAAACTATTAAATACTGAAGGTAGAATCCCTTACAGTTACTTAAGGCAATAAGAAATGTCATTTTTCATGTGTGAAAAGAGACATTTTGCCTCTCTGAGACATTCTGAGATGGTACAAATGTCTTGTACTTTCACATCCAAAACAATGCAAGTGGTCTTATTTACAGCAAGCCTAAACCACATAATCTTATATTTTAATGCAAGAGCAGTAGTTCTTCAAGATACTACTTTTCATGGGCAACATGTACCCTCTCTATAGCCACAAACAGTACAATATTCTACAACTGTTGCAGTTGGAATACTAACATTAGAAAATTATCCCATTTTTTTGCTGCTTTTTGAAGCAAATTAGCAACCAGAACAAAGGACAATTGGCATCATGACCTATCTACCAGCCACATGCCTTATATGAAAGATTTTTCTTTTTATGGCACTACAAAGCATGGAAACGAGCAAACAAAAAGAAACACATTTCTCAGGAAGAAAGGGGGAGCAGTATAATTTTAAGACATCAGTGTTTCCAACAACAGTGTGTCATCTGGCAAACTCTCCCACTCTTGGCTTACACAAAAACTACATCTCAGAACAGGAATTGTCATAAAGCAGATTAAGCTACTTTTCCCCCCAAACCTGAACTTGGGAATTTATGTCTTCTGCTAGATTCAGGGACCAGATGACTGGTTTTTGCTACAACAGTAGCCACTGAGAAAATCCTCCCACAGGATTTTCCTCCTCAAATATTATGTGCAAGGCTGAAAAGATCGATCTGTAAGTAAAGCAAACCTAATATTGTCCTATTTATCAGGTACTTTTTAGGCAAAAGCCATTGAAGTCAATGGAGCTACAGGCTGCTTTGAGAACAGATGGCCTGAATGAGTTAGAAAAATGATGTGTACTACTGCTACACAAATGAAGAATATGCAGGCCAGGGAAGCATTTCATCTAGCAGAAGAAGGGACGTTGGTCAATCATTAATTTATTTTTTACTATTTAGGTTCAACCCCCATTTTGCCCACAGCACACAGCAGGGAGGACATGTCCATTCATTAGTCATCTAAGGTCAGGCATGTGTAGGACAAGGTTTGCCAGCCGAGGCAGTATCATAAAGATTCTCACTCTGACATTAACTCTGTTTACAAAACTTGTCCTTAAACATTCCAACTACAGTAAAATGATCCTGAAATTAATCAGCAAATGACATATTTGTCTGCCAGACCTCATGGGGGTGATTAGTACATATATACACTAAGAATCAGAAGAGCATAAATGCACTGTTGTCACATACCCTCATCCTTATTTTCTGAACAGCTCCAAATCAGCACTTTTTTGCTGATTAGTCACACCTCATCTTTGTGCAAGGCAGTTATGCTCATCAACAAAGACTTTTAATTTATTAGTCTTCAGCACAACACACAATTTTTCTCTCTACCCAGCTCTCCTGCGGTCTATAACTCTTGGACACTATTGTATCAGTGACAGCATTAAGATCATTAGCAATAAATAGACCTTGTCTCAACTAAAGAAATAATTTCCTCCTATTAATTCTTTTAATGGACAATATGGTGTAGAAAATTAGGGTGTGCCATTTAATCCTTGAAATGATAAAGGAATTTACCTTCTCCCAGGTATTACAAAAACAGACTTCCTTTGGCCTCTTGTAATTCATATCGGTTTTGGTTTTTTGTTTGTTTTTTTTTTTTAAGTGAAAGCCCTTACAGAATAATGAAATATGTTTTTAAAAAGACATATATGGTGGCTTTCCTTAACATTTAAATAATTCTTGTTTCTTCAGTTGCCAAAATACATGCTATTATTCTCTATATGTAAAGCACTGAAAACTACTTTACAGTGTTGTAGATTAAAAAATTTCCTATGGTAATTAAAAAATTCCTAACCTGGAAACTTGTATAGGTTGAAAAAACCCATAAAATATATGGCTATCACACTCAATCATTCACGGTTTAGGGTATGCAAAATATCTGAAAATATTTAAAGCATTTTATTGTAAAGTGTTAATAACTTTTACCGTTGAAGGTAAAGCAAGAAGTTCATCCAAGACAAATATACAGCAATTGCTCCACATTCCCACTGCAAATGAGCTGGTGTATTAATAAATAAAGAAGACACAAAAATTATGCTTGTCGTATAAATTGTCCAGTCCAGTAGATTGGAGTAATCCAACAAATATTTCAATTTCTAGGATTTAAGAGAGATAGATACATATTTACAAGTCATGCATAATTAAACAACTGAACTCACTACACTATTCAAATCCTCTTCTCCTTTTTAATCTTTTATAAATTAGTATTTTCCTTTTTAAAAGCGAAAAAAGAGATTTATTTCAATATCACAAAAACTGCTATGCACACTGTCTGATTAATGTTATTTCTCTATGTATTTACCTGCTGAATCAGTTGAAATATTTCTTTGCAGATTCCCAGTAAACTCATAATTAAAACTAAACACATACACACCCTTGTGAAGTATGAGTTCTGAAACAAAAATCAGAGAACAAAACAAATTAGAAATTATTAAATTAATGTTTTTTTTCAGCTGTACCTACTACATAAACATTACATTTGTTAGGTTACTTCATATAAACTTATTACTATCTAAAGTCTGGTTTACTAATATTTATTGTGAAATCCATGTCATGTATATTGTATTTAAATAATTCAAACCAAATATGAAAGTTTGAGCATTTCCACGATAAAAAGTTTCTGCATACTCCATTCCAATTGCTAGGTCATTAGGACATTGTCTCCTCCAGTGCATGACACTCCAGTGCATACACTGCTGTGCATGACATTTCATATACACTGCTGCTGCTCTAGTCTCTCAGCCAGCACCTTCACAGATCCTGTTCAGTGCACCACTTCTCTACCAGCTGGCATCATTGCTCATTGAAAGACGGGACACCCACTTCCAACTGTTCTTCTTCCATTCATTCTTGGATGATTTGAGGACCTGGGTTTGTTTGAGCTATCCCTCTGTATTCTGTAGGCGGCTGCTGTCATTCTCCTGTCATCCACCAGGAAGATGAGTTTGTGGAGACGAATTCTTCCAATTCTACTAGTTCTGGCTTACAAATCTTTGAGAATCCCACATGAACTGGGATGGGTATGTGATTTTTGTCATAGAGTATCCTCATGAATCTTCTATATTCCTTGAGTTTATTTTATTTCATATTTCTACCGGCATGTCCTTGTTGAGTTCTTATTTCAATTCTAAGTCTTTTATCTCCCAGAAGAACTGCATTTAGTAATAAAAATCACGACTTTGAAATTAATCATTTGAAGAGTTCGCCACACAACAAGACCTTGTCTCCATGAAGACCAGCATGTTACCATTTCAGGGCTAATGACACAGGTGTCTCTTCTCAGAATACATACATGCCATGGAGACAGAGCTCTGACTCTCCTGTGCTTCACATGAACACAGGAGTGTAATGCTATGTATGAGTTTTACTCACAGGTTCAATAAACAACAGAACTTGCAGTTCCTTCTCTGGAAGTCTAGTAAAATGTTCAGCTTTGGGACAATACAATCTTCTCAAAAAAGAGAATATTGCTTAGTTTTACTGCAGGAAGGAAACCTTTATGAAAAAAGGATATCCACTAGTCACACCAATACATTTCTTTTCTAAAACCCCATTCTCCTGTAGTGGTGGAATTGACAAGTCTAACTTCTTTGCTTCACTCTGCTGTCCCAATTATTCCAGTTCCAGCTTTTGAAAAAAAGTTTGAGCTTTTTCTCTTAGCAGCCCCAAAGTATATATGGAGGGCAGTTTTACCCTGAGACAGGGTTCATCCTTGCTTGCTTTCCTTAAGACCCCAACTAAAGCATCATTTCCATCCTATGCATATCACAAACAAGATCAATATTCCTAAATTACTAGAGCAGAGCCACACTTACCACAGTGCGACTTTGCTACCTAAGCAAGTTTTTCACTTTGAGATACTGTAATTCCAAAATGGGGGTATATCATTGCCATTCTGGCACAACACAATTTTTTCTGTTTTTATTCTTTTACATTTATGAACAGGGATTACAGAAAACAACCATTATACTTAAAAACCTTTCAGAGAGTTTTCCATCCATGTATGACTGATTTCTGCTGTCACATTGCTCACTACTGTTGTACATGAGGTACCTATATACAGACTGGTAGAAATTGTTCTGTCTTAGCCTCATACTTTATGAGCTTAGTGAAGAAAAATACTGGGCCTGCAAGGGAAAGTAATATATAATATGGGCAAAGAAAGATTCAAATAGAATACTCAAAAGCACTTTATTAATGATTGATCTTTCTAGGTCAAATTTTAAATGTGCAATATCCAGTTATTTGGGTTGAAAATTAAATGGACATAGGAAACTGAAGAATCCACTGGATTTTGTATTTTCAAAATTTCATGTTAATCCTTCTTCTTCCACATTACAGGAAGATTCACATTAGGGAAGACATTGAAGTAACCATGTACCAGATAAAAAATTTTCAGAAAAGAATAAAAATAAGAAATAAGAACTGAAAATTACCTACAGAAGTTGCTACTTATAAAGATATACTTCAGTTCTATTCCTTAGAGTTGCTAAATTGTAATTCTAGAAATTATTTTAATAATCATACCTTTTTGCAACAAAAATTCTAACCATATTGTAGCTAGCAAGAAAACTCAGTACCTCATATTCTAATGGCCTTGCTTCATAGATATCTGTTCCATTCAAAGGTCTTCCTGGCTGTATGTGAGTGACCAGAAGAGTCAGTGGGATGAGACCGAGAGAATATATGCCTAAATTCATTAGATGTGCTCGAAACCCATAGGCCATCCTTGAAAGTGAGAATGTTAAAGTTACAACACTTTATAAGTTTAGAAGAGCATGCATTCAAATGTAACAGCCAACAATGTTTTCAAGATGAAGAAACAAACA
>JANHGB010043784.1:0-10856 GCA_026283785.1 Coracopsis vasa | reverse complement strand
GACCTGGCTCCTTTTTTCTGGGAGCAGATGCAAAACAAACATTTCTTAAAATGTCCTTTTGTCATGAATGTGTTTATTGAGCTTTACGTGGACAGAAGTGTATTGGCCTTCCTGAAATACTGTTCTTTTCTTTTTAAGTCATCAATCCTCCTATATACTTTTGTAATAAAGTGGAAACACCAAGAGTGGTTATCTTTGCTGTAAATATGAAAGAATCATTACTAAATGTTTAAGCCGCATTTTATGTTATAGTCATCAGCATATTCCAATTATGCTCATGAGAGGTTATACAGAAAAGATATTCATTTCAGTTAAAGCTATAGATATGTACATCTTAGTAAACAACTTCCAAGCACAATAACCTTCATCCTGACATGCAATATGATATTTATGTACATTACAATACACCTACCATTTCATAAGCAAATATTCTTTACACACGGGATGACTGAGCAGCTCCATGCGATTGTGACGTACCATGGCCTACAAAACAAGAAAGCAGAAGGATCAAGCTTATCTCATCTAGCTAGCTAAGTTCTTACAAAACTGGGTAAGCCACGTTCTTTCCTTGAATATTAGCCTAATGAAAATTAAAATGTCTGTAAGATATTGCAAAGTTCATTTGTTTATGCACACTGGCCCCAAGCTATTACTGTTTTGCCTTCTCTGTGTGCTCAGGCATCCAGCTTCTTTCCTGCTGCTCTGTTAGTCTATTTAGAGCTTCAAAAAGTTGTACAGATTATTGCCAACTATAACGCTGAGATTACCAAGCTTTTCTACTTACACTTAATGAGAAAATATCTATTTATTATTAGACAGTATACCAAATCTAATTGCTAACAGGAAGCCCCAAAAGTAATCAAATTAAGCCAGAAATTCTGTTCTGTAAACATTTTCTGACAAAGAATGAGAGGACAGACTGGCTATGTTTGTTTTAGGCACAGAAAGTATTTTGCAATTAGCATGTGAGAAAACAAGTTTTGTCAGGTTTTTCAATGCCTTACATTCCAGTACATGCTCACTACAATGACCGGAGTATAGTTTTCTTTGATGTATTATTACCTGCATGTACAGCACGTTCTCTTGAAACATTCACAGTTGTTTAAATAAACCAAGAATTTTTATCTAAACCTAAAAGAAATGTTATTTTTAACTTAGACTGTAAGAACTTTTGCCCCTATTTCATTCCAATATACTTTAAACATACAGAGTTATGAGCTTTAGAGAAGAAGTATTATTATGAAAAATTCAAACCTCTTGATTTTATCTTAGAGCAAGAAAGCAAGGAATTATGTCAGAGTAAAATACAGAACTTACGTTTAAAGTGGTAAGTGGTTCATAGAAAATCTCTTCATCATCCTTTAGTTTCTTGTTAAGTGTCAAAGGACACTGAAGATATCGGAAGTTATATTCAATCTGAATAATAAACACACACCAGCATGTAAATGAAACTGATCATCTAAGACTGAGCTAATGTGTTTAATTTTAGAAAGGTAATCCTCTAGAAACAAAAAAGTCATACTGAGTCAAAGTAATTAGAACACTGATGCATACTGATTGCTAGTCAGTTTGCCAGTGAGCACATGCCATCAAGATACACATCTGTGACTGTGAGATGATTAAACACCCATTTTGAATTGTAAAATAAAAAGTTCTCCTTAAATTATTAATTTAAAAAGGCTATTCTCATAACTGCAATTTGGTTTACTGTTGACTTTGAAGAAAAGCTTGTATTTAAAAGTTATATGACATTGATAACACAATATAACGAATATGTAGAGTAGTAGAAAATTTGCGTGTTTTCTGTTACTAATGTAGACACAATTCAATGTAATCATTGATAAGGTTGTCAATACGGTTTCAAAGGTAACACAGCTATAGAGTGAAAGCAATCTACTAAAGATTTTGGTCAAGAATTTACAAGAACAAGAAACGTGACTGAATTATTGATGACAATTGTACTACTTATGATAGACATGCTTTTGATATGCATAAATAGATCTTATGTCTTCTATCAATCACTGTTATTTTGAAATATCCACAACCTCTGATACTCAGCTTGATTGCAAGAATTAACGCAGCAAAGTTAAAGACTACAGATTGCTCAAGCTTAATGTTGCATTTGTTAAAATGCATAAGCATGAAGATCACAGAAATTGAACTTCAAAGCCATTTACAGACCAGAAGACAAATTTAGATCAGTCACATGCATCTTCTGTTAAGATCTGATATTAATCTACACGTGTGCCTCTTCATATGAACTTGACACAACTACTAAACTATACATACTGAGCGCTTCCCAAACTTTCAAGTAAAAAAATGTATTAATTTCAGTGTCACAGAGGCAATAAAGAGAAACCAGTGGCTTGCTGAGAATCAAAAAGAGACTCATAGTTGAAGATTGCTAATACCCGATAAAGTTATTTTTAAAAGTTATCCTAATACTGAGGAGTTTTTTGCCAAATATATATTAAAAGCATAGATTCAAATACAGCTATTGGTGAATAACTACTGAATTATTCATAAATCAAGTTAAAATATTGACTGATTTCAATTTACCAAGTACAGAATTATAGCTGCAACAATAGAAAATATTTAAGAGGACTTTTAATCTAGTCCAGTATTAGTAGCTAAAAGCCAAGCTGACGATTTTCTAACTTTATTATTATCCAGATAATATACCACTGCTAACATGCAGCCAGGCATACTGTGGCGTATTCCAACCTAAGACCATAAAATGTACTGTCTTCATAAATATTTTTCATCCACTTACATAGAAGTCTCGACTTGTCTTTTCCTCTGAAGATTCAATTATGCAGTTGTCCAAAACCAGCTTCGAAATGGACAGAAAAGTGAATTAAGGTGATACAGATAATGTTCATAAGAAAGAATATGTTTCTACCTGAAGAAAATGACCTTCAAATACAGCAATCAAATACACAAAAGTGATGATTCAGTCAGATTTTATGGTGTATGTTTTGAAGACATAAACGTCCATGTAGGAGTTAAATAATGAAACTATGAAGTTTACAAGACTACATGCTACTTTACAAGTGTCAAATGTGAAGTGTTTATTAATATATACATACCAAGTCACTTGCTATTTTAACAAAAAGCATTTCTGTAGCATCATTTAACAGTTAGCTCAGAAGGTAAAAATATCTCAAATCATTTTGAACCCAGTTGTCTTCTGACTTTCATTACTTCTATACTACTTTCACATTCTTATAACTCCACTGACCTCAGGAAACTGAGAACTTTCCTAATATTAAAGAAATTAAACTGAACAAACTGAAATTGTCACTAAAATACAGTTAAATCAACTTGTGAATTTATAGTTTCTATTTTACAATAGTACATATGAGTGAGGACAGCGTTAAAAAAACAATGGCAAATGATGTAATGTAACTAAGAGAGTTTTGTGTAGTAATTTCTTTAATATGTGCAGAAAACTTACTTTAAATGAATCAGGAAGATACTCAACCATCTCTAGCAAAGGACACTTATTGGCACTAGAATAGTGAGAGAATGTCACAACAGCTTCTTCCCATCTGCAAAAATGAGTTAAGATAATGGAAAATGAATTAGTTGCTTCTCTTTCAATTCATCTACTTTTAGAGTATTTGACTTTTATTTACGATATTATCTTGCAAATCACAGTATGTAACAAGTTTGCGTACCATTAATTGGAAAATCAGCTGTTTGGGCAGTAATTGTGTAACATTCTGGATGCTTCTCTAAGAATGATTAATGTTTAATTCTGTTATTAGTTAAACAGAGATGTTTCAACTATGCTAAGACGTAAAAAATATGAAACTTGAACTAAAGCTGGAATCTTGGATTATAAAATTAGATGAGTAGTAACAAATAAAGTGAAATACTGGTAGTGTTCCTGCAACTGCTACCAAGAGATGTGATCATTAGGCAATGGTGCAACACTTTTATTCCTCAAGTGGGGCTATTTTTAAAAGTATTTGCAACATTTAAACCAACAATTTTGGTACCACATGTACTCACATTTTGATTAAATTTTTATGTATTGAAGCATTTTGAGAAAGGCCAAATTTATATACGTAAGCGGGAAGACAAGGGAAAGATTATTTATTTATTTATAGCTTCTACATATTGGTTTGTTTTGCTTGGGTTTTTTTTAACAGATTATGAATACTCAGTCTAATATGAAAAAGAACATGCCACCTATCTGACATCCACTACAATTATGCCATTTTTTATTTGCTCTCACTAGAACACTATATAGTCTCTGGAGTTTTAAAATATGCAATTATTAAACTACAGGTCTTCAGAACTTAATCTCAGTTAAAAACAAAATAAAACAACAGAAATTCAAAAAGCATTTTCTGGGTATCTTACCTTTTGTGCAAAATCACAGCAGACACTACATCTTTTCTCCTATTGTGTATTGCTTCATGGAAAAAAGAAGCTAGTGCTTTGTTGAACAGAATTTTTGCACCATAGTCAAGAAGTAACCTTACTGCTTTTGCGTGTCCTTCTCTTGCAGCCAGGTGCAAAGCTGTGTTCTGCACAGGAAAGTAGTACAGCAATGCATCAATGAGAATCATTTAAAAAAATAAAATATGTACTTCAGTCCCTTCCCACACTGAAAAGCCACATACTGTTCTCAGTTGCAAGTTCTGAATATCTTTACTAGCAACATTAAAAAGTAGAATATTGTTACAGAAATTCTGACAGAGATTATAGACAAGTTCTTCATGCTACATCTATATATACAGCAGGGCTAAATCTGAAAAAGAAACTCAGCTGTGCGTAAGAAAAGCCAATTCATTAATATCTTTTAGTTCTATAACAAACTGCAAGTCATAGGTAAAAAATTATGTCATCTACAGATAGAGAACACGAACATTTGAAAATTAGGAAGAGAAGCATCCAACTATATCCAGATGTGCTCATACAATCAAATCTGCAGGCACAGTTTTATAAGGGCAACATTTTTTTTTCCTTTGGCATTTTTATAAAAGTAAGGTAATGAGTGTTTTAGGAACCAAGTCCCACTGAAGCCGACTTTTGAAAGCATTCCCAGATTTTTCTGAAGGAAATTAAGAACAAGGCATTGGCTTCTCATTAACTTCCCGGCAAGATTTGCTCCTAATCTAATAAGTCTAAATGTTTCCAACATCAGTTCTCAGAGAAATTAGCAGCATTTTCTATGTTGGAAACTGAACAGTTCCTTAAAATGATCCCCTTATGTTTTCTGATATGGGACTGTCAGGCAGGTCCATAGAAGAGGTCTCCAATCCAGGAAATGGATTCTGTCTTGACCCAAAGACACTGCATTTGTCCAGACTTCCAAGAGCTGTACCTGTTGGACATCGCTGTGCAGAACAGATGGATTTCAAGCAATCTGCTCAAACAAGCTATACCTGATACTGGACTTTTTTTTCTAAATCTGTATAAGCTCTTCAACTTTATATTACCAATATTTGTACTAGATTGTTAAAATACTCTTGTATTGTAAAGCAGGGAAGAGGGATGTGTCTCACATTCTCAGTATTTTACGTTTTCCATCATTAGGCTATCTGCTTTGTTTTGTGACTCCCATTTCTAACAATTGGATAACAATTTCAGCAATTATGTATTAATCTAAGCAATAAGCTTTAACACTGGTGAAACAGATAGACTTTAAATATGCCAGAGGAAATGGAAATATTACACATGCAATGCACAGTGGAAAACTACTAACAGCATACCATTGACATTTGCTCTAGAAGTAACAGCAGACAAGAAACAAATAATGCCATGTGAAAACATACCCCTTCCTCATCCACTCTGTCAGTACACTTCACATTAGTATCCAAAATGATCTGCATTGTGCGAGTGTATCCTCCGAAGGCAGCATGGTGCAGGGCTGTCCAGCCTTTATAATCACTTATATGTGGCAGTAAAAAATTAGAAATTATAAATGGAAAACTTTTTATCAATTTTATGTAAATGCCTCCAAAATTAAGCCTAAATACATACACATATACATACGTACATAAGTACATATATATACTCACATATATATATATATATACAATCATCTTTACCCTTGTTAGGTGTACTAGTCCAGCTAAGAACACTAGGCAAATAAAAGGTTTGACAGTAGTCCATTTAGTGAGACCTCTGCAGTCACAAACAATGCATGCAATGCATATATGACAGGTCTGTTAGGTAAAGTATTTTCTCAGAATGCTTAGGCCTCTAGCTCCAAGTTGGAGCTGCCGTGCACCTGGAAGCACAGGATTTATAAGCTGAAGCTCTAGACTGTACCTTTGAAACAGGACTCTCAATTTTTGGTAGCTTCAGCTCCTGGCTTTAGAGGTATGACCTTGGAAGCTTTTGTGGAGCTGCCAATGATCTGAGGACCACTGATCTGAAATCAGGACTTGGAGTGCAAGGCAAGTTACTTGTGATACACTAACCCTAAGAAGCCCTATTCAGGCCTGTAAGTGAAGCTGACGTGATAATATTTCCAAACTAATATTTTTTCCATCAAAAGGTTCAATATTCTTCTCAGTTTGATTTAGAGAAACCTCAGCTTCCCTACCATTAGAAGCCGTGCTTTATAGCTAGCCATGATTCTGTGTGTCAGGCTGAAGAAAGGCACAATAGTTTTATAAAATATTTTATAAATATGCTTTTATATTGTATATCTATATTTCTGTATACTAATATATTAAATATTTCTATATATTGCATTTATATTTATATAACTTCCCAGCAAATGGACATAAAATATAGGGTGATGATTCTTTTTTGCCTTAATGAATAGAAATTAATATACTTACCAGAGAAAAAGGGCCCCTCTCTTCAGAAGAAACTGAACTACCTTCTCATGACCATTCTGGGCTGCCAAATGAAGAGGAGTCATCCCTTTTTTATCACCTTCATTCAAAAGTCTTGTGTCTTTCATATCTCTTATAAGTCGCTGACATGTATTGATGCGCCCATAGCTTTGAAAGATAAACATAGAAATTAATGTAAAAAAATATAGAGGAAAAAATGGCACTGATTCCATTGCCTAGACTGCAGTACCAACCTGGCAGCAAAGTGTAATGGTGACTTCTTGTCTCTGCTCTTAGAGTAGATGGAAACGTTGAGGCTGAGTAAATTATTTACAGAGAGGGCCACACCTTGCCTGCATGCATAATGCAGTGGAGTGCATCCTTCATTATCTTCATCCACTACAAGATTTTTAATGTGTTCCATCTGTTAACCCCCAAAAACCCCAAAAGCACAGAATTATATTTATATAATTTATGCTGCACAGCTTCTAATAGCTTGTAACAATAGCAGCAATACTTAGAAGTGGTATCTAAAAACCAAGAAATAAACTTTAGGAAAAGTAGATTTAGCAACAATGAGCATTTAATGTCTGCTGATTTGTGGGTCACCAGTTTTTCAAACAACTACTCTTTGAAGAACACAGAAGTTTGCCACTTTGCAACCCTCACTGCAACCCATCCACAGCACAAGTGTAATGCAGGAGATTCTTCTTTACTGCCATTCAACCATAATACTCAACGCTGTCAGCAAAAGGCTTGCACAGAATGCAAGGGTAGTCTATAGTGTGTGTTCAGTAGCAAAACTTCTGGCTGTCAAAACCCATCAGTTCACCGGTTTACAGTGTAATTTTATTTCCCACATTTCTCTTTCTCATCTTTATTTCCCTGGTTTTGTTCCGGTACCTTGTATAACACTATCCTATGTGTAGCCTTTCTTAAAGCAACTAACAATCTCAGCCTCAAGTCTGCTCCACTTCTTCGTCTGAATTTTTAGTATGATCAATAATTGGAAAGTCAATGCAGACAACTGAGAATTGTCAGTCTGGTTTAAAACAAATTGTCTACATCTGCTGAAAAGGGAGGTTAAATCCATTCTGCATTACTAATCAAAGTTGTTTACAGATTTCAGCAGATGTTGTACATGATCCACACTTAAAAGGTTGTTTCTGGAGCTCTGGAGGCCAGCAAATTTATTCTTTCAAGTCAGCTTGGGCTCTAGCAATGAGTGCTTCACCTCAGCATAGCCAAATACAAATCCATGTTTGAAATCCTTTCTAAAACTAAATCCAAGATTTCATTACAGTCCAGTCTACGGAAAGCTCCTGCAGAACACGCTGTAAACTATTTCAGTCCTAGAGCTTGACTGAATGCGAATGAGCACATCCCCTAGCTTTACTGCATGCAAGCTGGGAAAATAGAAGTGAGAAGTTCTGTATTTTATTGCCTACCTCTTGAGCTATTCAATCCCCAACAGCAAAATAATTTATGTGATTGTTATTCCTCTGCCTGGCAATAAGAAAACTGTATTATTGGCTTTGAAATGTTTTCATGAGAGATACGTACCTCCGCAAACTATTTTCTGTGACACTGGGCAACTTAAAAAACACCATAAACTTTTACAAACACTCCAAAGAAATTGTAATTGCTTTTTGTTTTTACATTTTTTAGTAAAGGTAGCAGAAAGAGATAAAATGAGGCTTACTGTACCTGCAGAAATTTCTCATTTAGATGCTGTAATCCTCCAGGCTGCAATACCGTCAAATGCAAGAAATTCCGACCAAGATGATCTTTTAATGATACATTTGCTCCTAGATAAATGTAGAAATAAATACCAGCAACTTCAAAACTGCTGGCTCCTGACACTAACTGATGACATTTAAGATAAAGGACATATGCGCTTATAAATCTATGAAGTAACAATTATTCAAGCCAGCATTATAACATATAATTTCATTTAAACACACCCCACACTGACACGCAGATTTCATAGTTATCCCATGTGTATATACATTTTGTATTTTACTGTAGAACTAAGATTTATGTGTAGCCCTTATATTCAGAGATATTGAGCACCCACAAACCACAAGGTAATTTAAAGATGCAGATGATCACGTCTTCTAATCTTTTGAAGCTGTAATCCTGTTACAGCTTCAAAACTCATTACAAGGCTTCTAAACAAATCAGTTTTATTACTATTAACAAGAGAAAAATATAGTAACAATAACTAGCTTCCACCAGAAGTATAGTCATTGAAAGACAGCTCAAGCATTTTCAAGCTGACTGTGATTATATAAAACCACAGGTAATGCTTGAAATATGCACTTTAATGTTTAAAGATTGATTGTTGTTATAAAACATGATTATATGTGGTGCATTTATTCCACAGTTCTGCTTACTTTGTGAACTGCTAAGGAATGCAGAGATGGAGTGCCAGTGCCATCTCTACCTTGACATATGGAGAAGCATGATATATGGCATATACATTTTTCTACAGCCTGTTCACTCTGTATTAAAAAGGGTGAAATCATCACACTAATTCTTCCTTTATCTCAGGGGATACCAGCACTGTGCAGCTGTTTAGCTCAGCTGCTCCTGGACTGTATGCTGAAGTACAGAGTTGAAATTGAGAGGAAAGTTAGACACAGTTTTAACATGTATGAACCCTGCTCAAAGGAAGTGTATTGTATGTGTATATTCCTTTTTACCTTTTGAGAGCAGTAAATTCACAATTTTCCATGATGCACAGGAAGTGGCCAACAGAAGTGGGGATCGACCTTCTATGTCAACACTATCAATATTAGCCCCCTGCAATAAAGAATTTCAAGTTTATCACAACTCACGATCTTTTGTTAGGGTGGCTTTCCATACACTTAAATACTCAAAATATATAATTCTAATTTGATAATACTGGCATTGAAGCTCTGGAAAAATACAAAAATTGCAGTCATTTTGAATGATGTGGTTTACCTATTAATTACCAGAACAAGACCCTTCTGAACCTCTATGCTTTATGAATAGTGTTCAACAAGTAATGCATTCAGAGGTTAGTATATCTTAATCTGTGTAGCTTGATCTATCTTCCTTTTCTATTCTAAATCATAAACTCTATAAGCCAAATTAATTTTGACTACAAAGTAGCTGTATCAAAGGAAGACACATTTTTATTCTCCAAACTCAAGGTTTTTTATGCAAACTCTCTCATTAGAGGAAGCACAAGGACTGGAATGTGATCTTCTGGCAAAAGCTCAGTTTTGCTGTTTTGTCTATTTTTGCACAAGGTGCTTACTGTCAGGACAGTATCGTCACAATATCATTATGATCATATCAGTAAAATACTATCAACATAAATATACCTATCTAAAAAATCACACCAACAAGGCAGTATGAAGATACAAGTAAATGCATGAATGTGATATGCCTATCTTATGATGGTTTAGATACATATTTCTAGAAAATGACTTGCAAGTCAAACTCAATGAATTGACAAAAGTACACAAAACCCCATATTTCAGACAGTATCCAAAGATCATTAAAATAAAAAAAAAATCAATGGGAGTTTTTCCATTAACTTGAATCACCTTTGGGTCCAGTCATAATTGGAGAATTAATCATAATCAAGAGCAATATTTACTTTCTAGCATGGTAATACCTATAATGTAGTAACAAGAAACATTTAATAAATGTACAGTGATTACTTTACCACAGAGAACAGGAAGCTTCCAAAGTATGCTGATGAAATGTTTGCGAGTAACACATGGACAACCTTTTCCCCAGTTACCTTTCTAAAGGGTCAGACAACCTGAGAAAGTTGGGGCCGTTCAGCCTGGAGAAGAGAAGGCTGCATAGAGACCTCATAGCAGCCTTCCAGTATCTGAAGGGAGGCTGTAAAGATGCTGGGGGAGGGCACTATTCATTAGGGACTGTATTGATAGGACAAGGGGTAATGGGTTAAAACTTAAACAGGGAAGGTTTAGACTGGATATAAGGAAGAAATTCTTTACTGTAAGGGTGGTGAGGCACTGGAATGGGTTGCCCAAGGAAGTTGTGAATGCT
>JANHGB010043783.1:0-41618 GCA_026283785.1 Coracopsis vasa | reverse complement strand
ATGCTGGGTAAAAGCTCTTGCCAGTGACACACACCACCAAAACACACCGGTGGACCCCCACTGCCACCAGACAGCATGTGGCAGGAGGCTCATCCTTATGTTCCCTACTTGTTTTAACAACTTTAATTTAGCCCATGACTTGTGATTCCAGCTCCACACACAGTGGCCAGCCTAGCAGTCCAAGTGATGTCTTCTTCACCATTTGTTCCTGTGTCTAGTCTTTATACCTGCCTCTTCTATTGCTTTAGAGAACATCTGTGTAAAAAGGCAGGCCAGCTAAAACACTGTCCTCTTTTGACTCCTGCTTTAAAATCCTCCCTGCTGGAATGCCTGCAAAACGTTTGATGACAGCCAGACCACGCTCAAGAGGACACCTTCATCTTTTAAGCTAATGAAGGATGTTTCGTTGTTTAACCTGCCTTCTGTCTGGCCAGAGGCTTCTGCTTAGTCTCACTTATCCATATGTACAGCTAATCAGGTCTTCAGTGAAAGAGCTATCTTTATTACTTGTGTCGAGCACTTAACACGACAAAGTCCTGAACACATGCTGAGGCTGCACTACATAGTAGTAGGATAATTCACATATTTTTAGATCAGCTGGGCTTAATGAAAGTCCCAACATATTTAAAGAATTGGCTGAAGATGAGTTTGTGCACCAAGACCCCCAATAGGAAGGGTAAGGCTTCAGAAAACTACAAAAGGAAGAAGAATGCCTGCATTTTTTTAAATGTACATTGCTTTTTTTTAAGAAAGGAGGAGACAAGGAATAATAAAGCTAAAATCCTAGAATCCAATTCCTGGGGAAATGTTGGAACAAATAAACAAATTACTTGAATACCTAGAAGAAAAGATGAGTAATAGACAACATCATTGATTTGTCACAAAGACACCATGTCAAACCAGTCTAACTTCCTTCTACAATAGGGAAGTAGCTTTAGGGGATAAAGAGAAAATGTCATGTGTCTTGACTTCAGTAAGGGTTTTGACACTGATATACTACTTTGAAAAAGAAGATAAGGAAATGTGGCCAGACAAAAGTACTCTAAGGGTTAGGCAGTACAAACCTGGTTGGAAAATCATTCACTGTCAAAAGGAAAAGATGGGCCTGGTGAGGTTCCATAAGGATGATTAAATGTTCTCACTGGGGCCTACATGATAGATTAGTGAGTATACCCAGCAAATCTACAAAAGATGCAGAGCCCAAGCAGCAACAATCAACTGTACAAGTAGAGAACAAGGTTGGGGAGCGGTTTTGTAAGAAAGGATCATAAGCTGAACATGAGTTGGCAGCACAATCGCATATCTGTATGACAAAAGATAAAAAAAGGCAACAGATCAGCTTGTACAAATGAGAGTGTAATGTGCATATCATATGAAATACTGTTTCCAAACTACTATGAAGGCCTCCCCTGGAACAATACCTATTTAAAAGATACAGACCAACTGGGAGGCAAAGGGGGATTGACAAGAAAAGACAGCATGAAGACTGCAAAAACTAGTGTTGCTTGATGTGGCGAATATAACAAGAAGGGGAGCTGTGCTAAGTCCTGAAATGCAGAAAGAACAGCTTTAGGGAGAAAGGGATGAGTTTACTCTCCCACTAACGGTGGTCAGGATGAGTTGTAATAGACTGAAATTACCATGAATGCAAGGTTAATCATAAAAAACTAATCAGAGTACACTGCAAGAGTAAATCTTCTGGGGAGACTATCAAATCACCATCACTGAAGGTTTTTAAGGATGTTAGACAAAATATCTTCAAGGAACAATACAGGTTTACGTGAAAATGCCTTAGGGCAGGGAGCTGGACTGTATATTCATGCGAAAAAAAAGAGTGCTAAACTGGATCAGCTTCACCCTCAAATTCAAGACTACAAGAGTTCTTGTTCCTCCTAATCTATAATGTAGCCATGGAAGATTTTGTTCTTGCACGGTATACTTTTCTCTGATACTCTTTTGCTTATAAAGTGCAAAATTAAGGCAAACATTACTATACTACATTAAGAATTTACACGCTATTTGCACAGGTGTAAGCAGAGAACGAATCCTTGTATTTATAGTCAGTGTTGCATTAGACAGCAAGACATGAAGGTCAGAGTTGTTTCTGGGTTAGGACGACAAAAGCACAATCCAAGTGCCTTTTGGGTACTGCATTTCAGTCCTTGCTTCTACTGAGAGGGACCTGAATATGCCTGTGCACCAAATTGCAACCCTTTTCCCATACTCTTGCTAACACAGCATCTTATTATGTTACACTGGTGTAGCAGCAGTTCTAAGGTGCTATTGAAAGAAACAGGACAGAATCCCAACCTGTGATATATGAGAGTAGTTCTAAGTGTAACTTACGTATCAGTACACTTAACTTCATGCCTAGAGTGATATCATTGCAAGATGTGATCTTCTCAGATATTGTAACTTGGACTAAACTCCGTTAACTCTTGACTAGGAGACTTTAAAAGAAAATCTAAAGGCTGGGAGAATGTTTGGCAAAGCTTTGAACCAGGTCCTCAGCATGGTGCTTGAGGTCTCTAGGAAAAATAGGGCCATGTTTCATGCAAAACAGCTTAGTGGTTACAAATCTGCAGAAAGGAGAAGAGAGGAAAGGAAAGGAGATGAGAGGAGAGTAGAAAGGAAAAGGAGAAAAGCTGAAAAGAGAAAGAATGTCAAGGGAGAAATGAAAAGCAGTTGCTACAAAGTGAAAGAAAATTCTACAAGAAAATATTGGCTATGCCACACACAAAAGTAAAAGCTCATATTTTTCATTTGGAAAAACAAATTTTAGTATTCCAACATTTTCAATTATTTTTTTCTGCAGAATTACTATTCTCTTCAAAACCAATAGTTCACGTGTCAGCATTTTGTCCTAAGCAAGAATGAGAAAGTCCTGAAACGCTGAAGTTTTCCACAGGATAGAAACCCCAAATGTTGTTCATTTCTATATCCACCTTTTTTTCTTTTTCTTTTTCTTTTTTGTCAGTTACATACCTCTGTCATTTCACAGCTAAGGGAGGCTGTGGAGATGACTTATTCTGGGAGACCTGTCAAGAAGTCCTGAGGTATCCATCCTCTCCACCTGGGGACTCCTGCTCTGACTGTAGGTACTGTTGAACTGCTTGTGAACTAAATCCTGGCAGTGGCTTGGGTTTTCCTTAACAGTTTTGAGCTGTAATTTACAGCAGTTCTCAAGTTTCCTCACAAATAGGGAAACCGGTGGTGGGGGCAGGAATACTTAAGACAAGGTAAGTCAGTGCAGAGCATAGAAGAGTCTAAAATCACAATTACATCTGTAAGGTCCCTACCCCAAAATCTTGCCACTGAACATTGCTACATCCACTTCAGCAGTCCAAGCCCATCTTGCCTAGGGTGCAAACTTCACTTCTCTGGACAACTTCCAGCTGGAGCCAGCATGCTACTTATAACTTGAAATAGATGTTCTTTCCATGGAGGCTCCTAGCTTCTGAAGGTTGACTTCAGAGCCGGATGACCAGCAGGTGGGGGAAATATACACAGTACTGCAGTTCTACAGGCTGCTGTAGTTAGTAGGGGAGTTTAGGATCCTTTCAGCCAAAAAATACAGAAAGATTCTTTCACTGGTCCTCATTGACTTGTTCATATAAGCCCACATGTGTCAGGTCTCTATAAAGAGACCTAGGCTGCCTGCACTTGTATACCGTAAAGCCTATTATGCTTTCTGACCAATGCTGACACTGTTTTATTCTGGGTGATTACAGAGATTAAAAGCTGGGGGGGAGGGAAAAAGAATCATATGCAATTTCAGGCATTAAATTTCTAGATTCACTTATCAGTTGGCTATATGGGAGGGGAAAGACCACCAGTTTAGCAGTGGGACTATCGATTTAACTCATAGAGAATACTAGATTTTAACAAGTAGCCATCACAGACTAGCAGGACCCTTCCTTGACCAAAACTGTCTTCATCTGCAGCTTCCCAGAGGTGACAAACATGACTTGTGCTACATCCTTGTCTCCCTCACACCAGCTACTTGTAAGGGAGGCACTAGCTTTCTGAAATTTAAGTATTAGAAAAAGAGCTTTGATTTTCCTATAAAAACATTTCAGAAAAAGAATGTTCAATGTAGAGTTCCCAGAGAAAGCATGCCTGGGGGAAGGTGCTGTGTAATGGGGCCTGAGCTCCCACAGGTCCCACTAAATCTCCATGGCTGGATCCACATTCCATTCAGCTGAGGGAGAGAAACACTTAATGTCCTTTTGTTTAGAGATCACTGAAACAATAGAAGTCAATGCCCAAAGGCTGTGAAGGCAGGGAAATACCTAGGGTTCATCGGGGGCCTGAAAAAAAGGGATTCATGCAGAAAAAAAGCTGGAAAGTGAAGTACAGCCAAAACACAAGGGCTCTGTCAGGTGAGCTATGGTACATCTTGCTTCTGCAGTGGTGGCACAAGGCTCTCTTCTCAGTGCAACATGCCCATGTCTCACTGATTCCAGTTCATACTTTGCTCTATTAACTTACCAACAGCAGGATGTTTTGCACTCAGGAGCTGGTGTGTGCATGGGCACACCTCCTGTTCTCCTGTGGGGCTCTAAGGAACTAATATCTTCAAGTGATACGACAGTTTGTTCTGTGAATGTGGGTCTTCACAAGCATAAGGCATTCAACTGAGTTTCAGGATCACAGAATCATGGAATTGTTTAGGTTGGAGAATACCCAGATCACTGAGTCCCATTGATAACCTAACACTACCAAGTCCACCACTAAAACAAGTCACCAAGCTCCACCTCAGTAAGTCTTTTAAATGCCGCCTGGGATGGTGGCACTTCCCTGGACAGCCTGTTCCAATGCTTGACAACACTTTTGGTGAAGAAATTATTCCTATTATCCAATCTAAACCTCTCTTGTCCTATTACTTGCTACTTAGGAGCAGAGATGGACACTCACCTCACTACAACCTCCTTTTGAGGTCTCACTTGAACCTCCTTTTCTCCAGGCTCAACAATCCAAATTCCCTCAGTCACTCCTCATAAGACATGTTCTCCAGACCCATCACCAGCTTTGTTGCCCTTCTTTGGACTCACTCCAACACCTCAATGACTTTCTTGTTGTGGGGGGCCCAAAACTGAACACAGGATTCAAGGTGCAGCCTGACCAGCGCCAAGTACAAAGGGATGATCACTTCCCTGATGGTCTAAAATCTCCAACATCTTTAAGGTTGAATTTATGATACCAGTTTGGATCTATGATTAAATGCAGTCAGTCTTTATGAACCTTCCAGAAACAAAAATGAGAGGTTTTAAATCTCTCAGAGCCTAACAACTAACACTGCAGTAAAGCGGAAGTAACTGGTTTTCATCAGTGAAAAACTTTGAAGAGGACAACTCTTGTGCTATATTGAGGATGACAGTACTTAACAACACAGTTAATTCTGCTGTGAAAGACATTTCCAGGAGCTACACCAGGCTGTCTGCTCATCCACTGAAAGCCTTTTTTGTACCTCCCTCTTCAGAAACCCAAGTGCTGATAAAACATTCCAGCAAGAGTGCAATACACATCATTACAAAATAAACAGGAGCCAAATAAGCATTTGCTGTAGGTATGTGGTCATCAGCACTGGAAGGCTTCCCAGAAACACCATGTTTCCAGCAGCCCCTTCATGGATGAGAGGTAGACTGTCCACCAGGTAGGCATCAGCATTTTATTATCGCTGTACTGATTAGCTGGGATCCAGCCCAAGGAAGAGATGCCTTGGAGTGATGAGCTCTAATTGATTTAACCAGCACAGCACGAAGCCTGGTGAGTACATTTTGGATATGTTTACAGAGAGGCAGATGCTTTCAGAACACCAAGATGAACTAATAATCAGTCAACTTGGGATAGACACTTGAGTCAGCAGCACAAGAAGAGGAAGCACCTTCCTCTGGTGACACAGTGAAAGTGGTCAAGCTACAACCATCTTGGCAGAGTGAGGCAAGGGCTAATTATCAGTCAGAACACTGAAAGGTTTTCACTGAGCTGGGAATGTGTAGTACTCCCATATTCACAAAATTGCTGTAGTGCTGTGTCAGCACAAGAGTGTGGAGAGAAGGGCACAGTACTTTAAAAGTGCAGCTGGGAGAGGGACAAGAATTGAGGACAGTCTGAACAGTCCAGCTATGAGGAGAAGGGCTTCCTCCAAAAGTGAATGTTCTGGCCACGGATGAAGGTTTGACCGTCAGCCTCACCGTAAGCATCAGCATTCCTTGTCTGCTCCTCTCAGCCTCTCAGCTAAAGGTCCAGCTGGACAGAAGATCTCAGAAGGGAAAAGCAGTACTCATAATAGGCAGGACAGAAAACCAAACAAAATCCCTTCCATGAGCCTTTCTTCAGCAGAGGGGAAGGCCTGGCAGACCTTTCTTCGCAAAAGATGAAAAGGTAAGGTAAGGAAAACCATGCTGGGCTACAGAGCATAACAAAGCCTAGTATTTGGCCTCAGAGAGGGACTCACATCTTTCAAAAGGGATCTCAAGTTTTCCAAGAATTATGTCACATGACATCCCATTTTCTCTTTGACAGAAGTTAGGTATCAAATCAGAATATTTCATCTAAGCCTTGCAGATAATTTCTTCATCAAGATGCTTTATTAAAAAAGCGATTTGAAAAAACCCTGACCTTTTATAGATCACTTTTCTTTTCCTGGCCAACCAGATCTCACTCTTCTCTGAGGTCCTAATCAATTATCAGCCCATTTATTTCACTTGATATTAAGACTGCACCCAATTAATTCAGAGATGCATTAAAGTGAAAGGTTTTACAATTGAAATGAATGTTTCTTGCTTTCTGTCATGTCCTGCTCTGGGAAATTAAGTTTAAATAAATGTTAACGGAATTGTCAATAATGCATTGCACAAAGGTCATGGTGGTCAGGCTTTAATACAAGGGATGTTTTTATTTCTTTATTTTTAGAATGTGTTTTCTTCTTTTAGCTGGTAACAGAGGAGATGCATACAGCTATTGCATCTGTGGTGCAGTTGAAGCTTCACTGCAACGAACTGTGATTTGATACCTTCTCCACTGTAACTATCTCCAGCCATAGTTAATGGAAAGCTAAATAGGCTCTCCATTTGACATACATCAGGTAGACTGAACTTTGTATTGGTTAAACAGGTCATTAGAAAGATTAGTCGAAGTAGAACCAAGATCTCTGATACTACAGCAAAGTCTTCACCCTCTGGAATATAAAGTAATCTTTCAGGTAAGTAAAACAGACAAAGTTTTTTAAATGGTAAATAATGTGCCAGCTGCACCTGCATTCCTGTTCATAAATTTCTTTCTTTCAGCCCAGTTTGGTGGAATAAATTTTGCCTCTTCTGTTGCTAGAAGCAGTACTGCCAGATTTTCCTGGGTTTCTTCTCTGTGTGGATGGAGCATGCAGAAAACCTTGTCCACTCTACCTTTGTAAAAGCCTTGGGTACAGGGACTCCACGTACTTCCTGGCAGGCTTATCAGTAATCAGCACTCAGCCTAAGAGCCAGGCAGCTGCTAGCCAAGGAAAATACACAACATATAACTTGGGCTGTTAATGCTTAGCGAGGAACTTTGTGCATTTTAAGGAAGACCCGAGGATACCCATGAATGCTGAGTAACTCCAATACTCACATGTTTCTACAAATTTTGTGCTAGGCATGCCCAGTTTTGTGCCAGTCAGGAAAGAACTCAGTATCTCCTTAGTATTATTCCAAGGCTTCAATGTCATGGACACCTTCTCTATGGACTGCTTTGGGACTTTAGAAAGTATAGTTGTGCCAACACACCATTTCTCTCTGCTTGTTCTGCTGGAGAGTGTTATAACAGAAATGAGCAGTGGGCAGCTGCACTGAGCACTGCATAGCTCCTTATCTCACTGTACATGAGCACCCAGTCTTTCCACCTCTCCCAGGGCAGGCACTGAGTTTTACCACACAATACAGGCTACTTTCCACACCAGTCTGTTGCACATCGATTAAATGGGTCTGGAGATGGGTTTGGCAATTGCTTTAGGTTTAGACAGATACAATTTAGAAGTGCTTTACTGACTGGAACTGTACTTACTACTTCCCTGCTAGATCAAGTAAGGGAAAGTACAGTTACAAGTGTGGAAAAGGAAGGAGAAAGCTGGTGACAGGTAGAATATGTGCCTTCCACCTCAACTGCCAACAGCTGAAAAATGGAGTGTTTTAAACCCGGGAATTTGCACACATAAAATGTGTGCTTTGCACACAATGGCTTTGCTGATTCAGGGAAAAGCATCTTGCTCTTTCTCTGATGGCTCAGTTGGGAATTGCTGCAGGAAACATGCCATGTGGAGGAAGAGGGCTAAAATTCAGCTCCCCAGTGTTACCCATTTGTCTTTTACAATGTGGCTGCAATTAATGGTATTTTCATTGTTTCAACAATCTGTACAGAATGAGCCAGGGTCCCCTCTGGTTTCAAAAAGTCCCTGGTCAACAAATATATTGCTTTAAAAATCTGGATAGAGGCAAGGAAACAGAGACTTTAACTCCATGGGAAAACTTCTACTGCTTTCTTCAGTTTCCTGTACTGTAGTGACAACACTCACAACATAAAATCATCCTTAGAATGGGGTACAAGTTTCTGGAGTTAGAGATGTTGTCTATCCATAAAGTGGAAGAAGTTTAGAATCAAGAAAGTTATTCAGTTTGCAACCACTTTTTGTTGTCGTTTGGCTGCTCTTTCTCAAGGAAGATGTAAAGAATGCTCAGGCCTTCCTCAGATATTTTTCAGTCTCAGCATTCTTCTGCTTTCTGTAGCAGTTCTGCTTGTGGGGGGAAAAAAACAAAACCAAAACCAAAACAAAACCAAAAACCCAACGATAAACAAATAAAAAAAAATCCAAAACCAAACCAAACCCAACCTCAACCAAATGTGAAAACATAACTCAAATATAAACAGTTCATTTTCTGCTGGAGCTTGCAGAGAGCCTAAAATATCAACTCCAAGATGCATGATCTGCTCTTTTCATTTCAAAGACTTACTTGAAAGCAAGTCAGTTCAGATTTGAACTGTGGTACCTTTAATTCTACCATTGCCATGTCCTTCACAGTCCTCAGTATTTAAGAATGGGAAAGGAGTATAGCATCACAAAGATCTGAAGTACGGTTAGGCCCTTAACAACATGAGGCAGTACAGGAGATGCATGATTTGTTTTAGTGAGGAAGAGCTCAACTCTTGTAGGTTTGAAAAATACTACTCAAAGACACTGAGCATCCTGAGTTCCCACTGAGCCCCAAGTAATTAGGTAATGGAGCTTATTTTCAGTCTTTATCCTGTGCTTTTCTTAAAGTTTAAAGCCAAAATACATCATCACTCATTCTGAGCTGCTTCCCACCCTGTGAAGCTGAACCAGCACTTACTAGTCTGTCTCTGGTTTCAAATTCATTGCTTGATATCACACCCCAGGAATGGGGCCAGTAGGTTTTTAGGGATTTATTTGCAAGTCTTCATTAGCACAGATTCATTTGTCACAACGATTTGTATTTTTTTTAATGTGTACTTATTCCTTGAACTACCTTAATTTAAATTTATATTTAAACATCAAACAAAATAACTAGAACTTTGTGGAAATATGGATTCAATCAGTGATCACTGGCTATTTTTTCTTGCCTCAGTTATGAAAGGAGATGAGGTGTTTAAATTACTAGATTTCACATGTGGAAGGAATAAGTCTGAAGGAAATAGCATAGGATTCTTTCCAAGCTTGAATTACAAATTATCCCAGGACCCAGGAGAGGAGTAGAGCAGAGCAGAAAACAAGATTTCAGGAGATTCTTTGTCAAGTTAGTTTCTCAATCAGCCTTGAAAGGCACCTTGAAGACACAATTTCTTCCTTATGTTGCATTCCTCCACCAGTGGAGAAGCTTAAGGACTCCAGTTGGTACCTTTTTCGATAGCTGTTTATATAATGTGCTGAAGTATTTATCTCACAATAATGCATGTTAATGTCAATTTTGCAAGAAATATGAACTAACAGATGAACTACTTCCCCCAAAGAGCTTACTTGTTAGCAGGTACATACTACTCACATATTACGAACCTACAAGCTCAAAGGGACTCTTTAAAATACCCTCATAAGGTTTGATATGTGGATATTATTAAATTATTCAGATCTCAGATAGGTAGAAATTCACATGTTTCTTTAAGTCCTTTGAGTAAAGCAAGAAGAGTTATCTCCATCCATTCTCTTCCTTTTCCATGCCAAGTTTCTTTTCCTAAGTAGGTAGTTCTTTCAGGCAGGCCAATAGGAGTAAATGACTATTCAGATTACTAGCCAGGGTACTATAATCAGCCATGTGCCAGTGGGTCCTGTTTCTGCTCTGAATGCCCACAAATCTAGAGAGAAATCTCTCCCTAGAGGTTATTGTTCCTCTGGCATCCAGATAGGGAAATATAATTTCCCTTTCTGGTGCAATGCAGTTCCCAGGTCAGTTGGTGCCAAGAGCATTCTGCAGAGAAGTAGTAGTAAAGGGAAAACCAGCAGCCAAGCTCCTGTATCATGTTTTAAATTTAATTTTTTAATTTCTTGTTTAATAATTGACCTGTCAAGATAATTGCTGCAGATTGTGAGACAATGTCTGTAGTACATTTGGGAAAAAAGGAGAATATGTATTTCCAAAGGGTTTGCTGCCTGGAGTGGAATGCAATTTCATCATCATCTTAAAGGCAAACATTAGGGAAGAAGAGCAGGGGGCCAGATAAGGAGCACAGGGAGGAGGGGCTGTGGCTTTTTTAATTTTCATTTTTGTTAGGCTTTTGAGAGTTAAAAATCCAGTGGCAGAGGAGCTTGCCCTGCAAAGGCTACTACCGAAATTAATGCAAGTAGACTTTTCTTGGAGATGACTGCAACACAACAGACATTCTCAATGACAGGCTAAGGCTAATGCCATGTCTTGCGTTATTCAGTATAGTTCGCATTGTCTTTAACTACAAAGGCTGGTCTATTTTGTTTTACTTTTATGCTTACTTCCAATGTGGCTTGTTTACACTTTGCTCCCTGCTCCGACTTCTCTCCTCCAAACATTCTCCAGGGACCATGAGCTAGAGCATCTCTGCAGGCTGTTACACAGCACCATGCTGCAAATTCAAGCCATTAACATGACAGCACATCTGATCCCAGCACTACTGGCCACCACTCCTTAGCTCTCCTAGGGTAAGCTGCTTTGAAATGGCAGATACCAGTGTCTCATGCTTTGATATTCAAAAGCTTAGTGGACCGTGCTCTGTGCACTGGGAAGAGAAATATAAGCTGAATCTGCCTGAGAAGAATTCTCCTGCACAGTTTATCTTTCTCAGTTATTTTAATGCAGCACTGACCAGATAATAAAATCCTTAGTATTGAATATGAGCTTCTGAAGTCACAGATGTCATCAGTTTAAAGTGGAAGCAGACATCATTTCTAGTACAAAAGAAGACTAAATCATAGGTTCTTTGAAATCAATATGAAAGCACTTCTTAGCCTGAGTGGGCCAGAAAATGGCCATAATTATCATAGAACACAAAATTTCACTTCCCAAAAGGGAAGGCAAGTTCTTTTCTGGGAAGAAACAGGGGGGGAACAGCCAGATGTCTCAGTTGTACACCAGGCTCTCACTTTCCATTTTTAAGCACGCTTCTAGGTGTAACAATTGACAAGTGAACTACAAGAAAGCAACCTAAGTATCATCGCTTACAGTATCATCCTGAGTCTGCAGATAGCCTGAAATGCCAGCTGTTAATTACTCCTTTCCAATCCAATTTGATTCCAATTCCAAACCATATTACTAACTGCTTCACTGCTGAAAAGCTTGAAAAGAAGAGGAAGTACCACTGTGAAGATAAAGTACTTCTAGGGGTGGGTGTCCAGTGATGGAGCTGGGGGATGGAGTAACACTTTAATTTTTCTCAGAACTTTAGGTTTTAAATACTTGGACAATACACTCCTGACTGCTGCCTAGACCTACAGCTTAGACCTATCCTTCTATATTTTATAGTTGACCCTGCATTCAATAAGAGACAAATAATTGTCTTTTATTCAGTAACAGGTAAGACTGCATGCCTGACTTTCCCAGGATCACAATGATGCCACTGAGAGGCTGAAACTGATCACTGCTGAATGAACTGGGGCTAAACGGCTATGCAACAAGTAGTAGAGGAATAGGTGTAGGATAAAAATGCAGCAGGCCACAGTTTAAAATAAAGGAGAAATATTTCAACCTTGACTTGATATCCCCAAGAACAAGAAAGCTCTCATGGCCATTGCTATAAGACCAGCCAAATAAAGAAAAGAGACTTTCAGCTATTCTAAGATCTGTTCTTTGCACTTTGCTTTGTTTAATATATCTATCCAAACCCCAGCTACCATACTGCACTGGCTTCTGGTGCCTGGCTGGCTGTGCTGCTGTAATGCTGCTAGTACATTGCAGGACCTTCATGTCTATAATGGAACCCAAATTTCACTGCAGAAAGGAAAAGGAATTGATCTGCTCTGAGTCACAAGTACAGATTCAGCTCTACAGTACTCTGAAAGCTGCCACAAGGCATTCCCAGCAGGAATTACTGTCTAGCTGGGACCAAGCACCAGTGACTGCCTTACTTCAAAAGCCATTAAAATACAGAAGCACCACTTAACACTGGAAGAAAATGCCTTTTTTTTTTTCCTCCCTATCTTACCCCTTCTTCTTAAATCACCACTCAGCATTATTTATAAAGGCCTCCTTAAGAAGCTTCAGTTCTGGTTTTTAGGAAGTACTAAATGAGAGATCAAGGCCAAATATGACCAGAAATCAGCTTTGGTGACAAATGCTGATGTTGAAACTGAGCACTTCACACCTGAAAGTATGCTCATTGCTCAGGCAGAAAGGAATAAAGGAGGCAGGGAGCTGGAGCAGGGATGAGATATACAGATGTTATTGCATACCTGAAGCTGTGTTTAGTTTACCATTCACCATCCACAATGCTTGAGCTGCAATTAAACAGAACAGAGAATGAAAAAAAGCCCAGTACTGCTTTGTATTTTAACTCCAGATTTTGTTCCTTTACCCAAAAGCTCAAAGACATTCCTGGCCATTGGTTCTGGAAAGAGGTTTGTTGGTATGCAAGTTTCTAGAGTAGACCTACAGAAATTCATGCTCTCCCTAGGAGAGGCTGTGGCTACCTGGGTATCCAAACAGTCCTGATGCACTAGGGTTGAAATTCTTAGTAACCATGTACTATAATACTGAACAAGACAAATCTCACCGACTGTAAGTGCCCACTACACCACCATACTAGAGCTTGTCTTTATCTAGGGCCCCTCATATCTCTCTGGATTGGCCTCTTCTCTGACCCACTAAAGAATATATGAGATTACAGGCATGGGCAAGCTCCACTACAAGATTCACTACCTATGGTTTAGCACTACAGCATTTCTTTTGGAACATAATTGGGCATAGCCTACTGCCTCAGCCACAGACTTGCACTGTGAGCCCTTTCGTAGAAGCCAGCATATGAGGGAACAGACAGATAAAGAGACCTGAAATGCCTTTGTACATAGAGATTAATTCAAGATATTCAGTGCCTTTAATGCTGGACATTAGCTCTCTCTGAGGTGACTCCGCAGGAAAGAACCAGAGACAAAGCAGAACAGAGTCACCCTGAAGGGATGCTTAAGTCATCCTGAAGTCTGAAGTAAAGTGGACAACAGGACTTCTGCCTTTGTGCCAGGTTTTCATCTGGATATATTGGAGAGAACATGTTCTTCCCCCTAGGAAGCTCAAAACAGCTGCCTTCCTCTAATTATCTATTTGTAATAGCTTGCAAGAAAAAAGAAAAACCCTGACTAGATGCCTGATTTTCCAAACCGGTTGCTAGTTTAAAACCAAACCATCACATGAGAAAACAGGGAGATCCTGTCAACTCCATTACTTATAACTGCAGATAAACTCTGATGACACAATATTTTTCCCTAGTGATATTGTGACCTGGGGCAATCTAAGTGCTTCAGTTCTTTCTTTCCACCTAGATACATCCTTCTTGGCATGTTTGCTACTACACTGTATTGCTTGGTAAGAAATTAGAATTGCAAGAGCAGAGATATATCAGTCCTCTGACTCCAAGAAATACATGAACCAGACAGCTCCCATTTAGTATGCTTGGGAGAAGCATAAATGCCTTTTATGGTTGAATGTAGATGATGAAATACTGTATTTGTTGATGAGAGGAAAGGGAATGTCCCCCATTATAATCTAATTATTTCTCCTATCTCTGCCTTGCTGCATTTACAGTAGGTTTCTTCCTTCAGAAGCAGGTAACTTCATTAATGGTTCCACAGTGGTCACAGGAGGATTTTCCTTCCCTCTTGGAAAGTATCCAGTCTTCTTTCTCTCTAAGGAAAGGGCAACCCCTCCTTCCCACCCCAAGAGCATAGAGCTGGAAACCTGCCACATATGACTGTCGAATCAGTTTAATTTTACCGGTAACAATAAAGAGGGTCAATAGTCAGTTCTAGAGACAGTGGCATAGTAAAACTACTGATTTTCCAGCCTTCCAGCCTACCCCTTCAAAAAAATTATAATAAGCTGTACTGTTAGAACTGTCTGCAGCATACTGTAGCCAGGGGTTTGCCAGGGTTCCAAATGCAGCAGACACACACGTCCTTGCTTGGAAAGACTCAGACTTACAGCTTCTGATTCAGACAGGAAACAGTGAATAAGTCCTGAGACCCTACCAGGCAGACACGCAGCCTGTGTGAGGATATAGCACCTCATTTTACCCCTTCCTGCCCTCCTCCAGTGTTTCTGGTTTTGGCCTACATAGGTGTGTGAAGAATAAGTCCCAAAACAAAAATGTCCTCTTGGGATGGTAGCCAAGGAAACCACAGTTTACATTTCGCATCAGTACTTCCCCACCACACTCCCTGTGAAGCCATGCCATCTTCCCCAGCTCACGTGTATCAACTGGGATGTTCATATGAGCATGCCCTGAACAGCCTCAGTCAAAACTAGCTAGGTGAGAAAACACAGCTTAAATGACAGGCTTTCACTGACTCTCTTCATTTTCCTGACTGCAACGTGATAGGCAGCACTCACAAGAACAGCTTTGCTAGCAGATTACACAGGAAAGTATCTTCCACCAAGAGCTGGTAACAAGTAGCCAGTCAACTTGTGTGTCAACACAAATGCAGATAGTAAAGGATGTACCATAGGTGTGAAAGCACAGTCTCAGTCTAAAAGCTCTTTAAATCACTGAGTCTAGTGGTTAATAATTTCTAAAGAACTAAAGCCAACCAAAGGGAAAGAGCAGGCACAGAACACACTTGTGTCTTTCAGAGTTGAGGTCTAAGATACACATTTACCCCTTGTCTTAGGCAGAATATATCACTGTGCAGTAGCACTGTCATCACAGCATTTTCCCTGTGGTTTTCCTGCCCCCAAAACTCCTCTAGATCTGTTTTAATGCTGCTAAAAACCTTGCACATTGTTTTTCTTCCCCCAGCATCCTTGTTTACAGCCTACAGGTATAAGCAGACCTGCTGAAAATAAGAAAAAAAGATTTCACAGTGTGTCTCATGAATCAATATCATGTATGTAGCACTGCAGGGGTATTCACTCCAGAAATCTGGACAACGTCCAGAAATCTGGACCAGATCCTTAAACTTACTCCCAAGACTAAGATAGCATTGTACGTATGTGAAGTTGTGATCCCACAAAAGTCATACTGGATATTATTGGCATGCAAAAGAACAGAGCACATTTAAATACCATCTAGCTGCTCCTCCCTCAGCATTGCAGATCTTTAAAAAATACATTATTCTATCAGGCTTGAAAGCCTAGTGTATTGCTGCCTGTAAGGTTATATCTTTACTACACACTGGAATAACAGTGTATACTACACATTGTGTATTATAAGAAATGATCCTGCTATAGATTACACTTGTGAAACAGTCACAATTGCAGGCACACTTTTGGCTGAAATATGTTACAAGCTAATGTTGTCTAGGATGATGTGTCCAAACAACATAACTGTGGCAAAAGTCTATTGTGTAACCCTAATATGAGCCCTTCAGGCACAAAACTCAGCTGAAAGTTTGTAAGGGAAAAAATTAGAAAAGAGAAGACAGAGGCTTCATAAAATTCACGTGTTTTATTACAAAGACCCAAACTACTGCTTCTTCAAGCCCTTTACAGCTGAAACTGTCCACAGACTTCTCCACAGACTTCTAAAGATATATATGCTTCCAAGCCCAGCAAAATGCAGACTGGACCATAAATAAATCTGTTCTACCAGAGTACCAAAGTAATTCCAAAATATTAGCTTATCTTGGTGGGATGCCAACTTGTTAGAAAGCTGCCTCATCTCCTGTGTTTCTCTAGCTTTCCAGAACATCTGATTTCTTTCTGGAATCAACCAACTTGTAGGACTTATGAATGTGTTTAAGTTGGAGCAACTCCCCTTACATGATCCTAAATGTGAAAGTAAACCAGTCTATCCCTATATTCCAGTCAGCCAACAGTAACACTGCTTTCAAATGAGTTAGCTTGAAATTGGAAGAAAGGATTTGAACCTCACACACATTTTTGTTCTTTTCCATTAGGACCTTGGCAGGTTTAACAAGGCAGCTGGATCTTAAATTAGCTGTAACTACTCTGGGGAAAACAAACAACCTAGGTATCTTTGAGACAATCTCAGTGGAAAACATCTGGTCATTGCTCAAAAAGAGAAAGTAACATTCATGATGGATGAGAAACAGGACAGAAAGAAAGTGGTTTGGGGTTTTTTTTGGTAATGCCACTCTATAAATTAATGGTATGTTTCAGTGTGGAGCTCTGTTCATTTCTGGTCACCCATCGTGGGCATAAAGTGCAGTGAGGGAAAAGCAAAATCACATGTGTTCTGCTCTGTGTTTGCCATCACCACCTTCATCTACTGTCACATATTTTATTCCTCCATGTCATTTTTACTCTTCAGCCAGATCCTTCTTTATGTGAAAGGACTTTTCCTGATTTGTATTGTCAACTTCTTGGAAAAAATCCTTGTCTTAAAATGAAATGCCAACTCAACTATTAAGTTTTTGGTATTCCTATGGTCACTGAACTCCAAGCTATTGTGAGTCTTTTACCTAATGGCTTACATGTTTCTTCTTAGATTAACTCTCATTAGGAGTATTTCATGCTAATTAGAGTCACCCCTCCTCTTGGATGAGCTAGCAGGAACAACTGCTTTGCACCCGGGGAAACTGCTCCTCTAAACCCCTGGCCTTTTGTCATTCTCAAATAGCTCATGTATGTTTAGTTGCAATTGCCCTGTTATTACTGCTTCATTGACTTTTTTCTCTGAGATCTCCCTTAGCAGCATGCATGCAGTATCTATTGACAAAAAATCTGTTCAAACAAACCTGTTAGTCCACCTCTAATCATACTGTGGGGGATTTCTATCCACACAGACTGTCACATGCACTTCACTAAAATTTTACTTCATTTGTTTACTCAGAGTCATTTCTTTCTTTAAAGCTATAGTACTCTCACACCTCTGTGACCTAAGCTGTCCTTTGGGTATAATTCATAGCCAGGAATAATAGTATCTTATTGGTTTTTGTCATTGCATCATATTTCAAGCTGTCTATTGAATAACGTCTATGCTATCAAGGTCCTCTTCTCATACTAAGCAGGAGTGTCTAGGGCTGTCAATCTCACTTTCATTCACAAGCACTAACATCCACTAAAAATAAATTAGAAAAAAAGTGATCTGACAATGAAAAGATGTAATTTGAAGATATTGAGGAAAAACGTTTTTGTTAAATTTGACTCATATGGAATGTGTCATATAACACGACCCAAACTGTTTGACAAGAACAAATTATCACAACATTTCTATCAAAAGAAGACAAAGCCATTAAAATATACAAATAAATCCCAGCTCAAGTATGAGAGTAGCATGCTACATTGCAGGAAGCAACACTTACTAGGTTACACTATTAGATTAAAAAAATAGTAAATGTCCTTATCAATAATTAATCAAGAGCTCCTTATTTTTCATGATGGAGAAATTTTTAATATCTGAAACTGAAATCAACTGCAAAAGTAGATTTTGTAATTCCATAGGGTTACTACCATATCAAATAAAACAGAGATGCAAAAGCTGAAAAAAAACCTGACAGCAACAAAATGTAGATTAACTGCAGAAACAGACAAAAGACCGCGGCAGCAGATCAAAGAGAGAGCAGCTTGGCAAAGTATGATGAAACATTACCATAATGAATTTTCTGAGTAAGCAGTGTCCTTTAAAATCATTCTTTTGATCCCTTAAGAAGGCATTTACTGTAATCAAGAAAGGGTTTACTCAGCAAAAACAAAAAAACGAAATTAAAAAAGAAATAGACTTAGCTAGGATTTAACTTTAACCCATTTCCAGTACCTCCATTGTGATGTTTCATAAATTTCTAACAGGCTTACCATGATTATCTAGTCTGGCCTTCTGAAATCCAGCCAAAACAACTTCCCACAGTGGTTCCTGACTTGTATACTCTAAGAGCAATTTCCTCCTGTTTCCTTTCAGGATCAAGAGTGAAAGTGAGAGAGTAGTCAGACATTTCAATTTAACTAGATTTCACATCAGATGCCTGAACTAGAAGGAAAACCAGTTCATCAAAAGGCTGAGTCAAGAGCCAACTAAAGGCTACCCTGTAACACAGGTGAAATTGAACCCTCCCAACTCAAGGACAGACAGCCAGGTTTGGGTCGCTTTTAGGCAGCTGAAGTAAGATAGTCAAGCCAGATAGAAAAATACTGTGGATCTGGGTTTGCTGTTCCCATTGCTGCTGGCTGCAGTGGAGCTGGGGCAGCAAACACTACTGCTGTTAGAGCCCATTCTGCCATTTCCATTTCTTTCCATCCCACAGTAAGACGTATCTCCATCCCCCCCAACTTTCAGCAAAAGCTGGAGCCATCAGCAGTGAGAGCTTTATCTTTGCAGAGGACTGCAATGTAGCAAAACCATGAGATTACAGTTGCCATGGGCAACTGCTGGCTGTGCCTCTTCCTCGACCTGGCCTCTTCTGGGCTGTGCTGGGCCTGCAGTGAGCAGGCAGAGCTACAGTACCTCTACAGTAAGAGTCTAAAAGACTGGAGGGAACCTGCCTCTTTCTGTTCAGGTTTTGATCCAAACTAGACTAGCAAGTCTACAGGAATCACAGAGCAGACTGTTGCCTGCCTAGGCATCCAGCTGCAGGCTGGTGTCGTTTGACAGGCCCGGCCATGCACCAGAAGATCAAAAGGAACCATAACTGTCATTACAGCTAACATAATGAAGACATGGTGCTAATAATTGTTTGGAGCAGGAGTCCACTCTTTTAGAAATTTCCCTGAATGCTGTAAAAGGGGCCCTGGTTGTTTTCAAAGAAGCAAGTGAAATCTAAGGCGCTCAAATCTGCTAACAATTATCCTCAGAGCCACTTTTGCTGCTCCTTTCCCCACTCTGTCCATCACATGGCTGCCTCAGAGCAGGAGCTGCATGGCAGGTTGAGCGCTCTGTGGGGCGGGAAGCCATTACGCCTTATTAACTTTGAGTGACTAAGCCTTTTGTGCAGGAGCTGAATATAATTAAAACACATTTCCATTGCTAAGCTGTTAGAGCAAAGAGGAGCAGGGCTTGGGCTTTTCTTTTTGTCCTACCTGTCTAGTGAGCTGGTGAAAAATAGCAAGACTGAAGTAAAGAAAAATCCAAAATGATTTGTTGGCATAACAATATTGACAAAGATAAATAAAAGATAAAAGAAGAATGACTACACATTATTTAAGCCACACAGACATCTGATGCAAAAGGTGGGTATCTATCATTTCTGAAAAAGAAGATAATTACTCAAAGTGTGGAGACAACTATTTACACGAGCTCAGGCAAATCCCTTTTCATACTTAATGTGGCTGTGGACTTGGAAGTCCATTTTTCAGTCTTAAGCTAAAGAAACTGCCAGAGACATCTCAAATGGTTTAAAAGAGGCTTCAACAAGCTGGAAATCCCTTGCACCCTTGTGGGAATTCCTGCAAGGAACTGAGCAGGCTGAAATATGCCAAAAAAACAATGTTTGGCATAAGTAAGTAACTGTGGCTGCTGCTGCTACAGTAATTTAAGACAGGCAGCAGCTGGGAAAGACTGTTTCTCATGGTAACCCTTTCCATGTGTGTCCTCCACCCAGATGTAAAGTCAAAGACCCTCCTCTCAAAGGAGCAGCTTTGAAGTTCTTAAGTGATATTTAACTCCAACAACACAGTCCCTTTATCCTTGTTATAAAGCAACCAGTAAAATAAGATACCACACCTCAAAGACTCCAGGACTTCGAAGAGAAGAGTTAAAGCAGAGGAAGGAGGCACAACCTTGCTTTGCTCAGGAATCCTAAGAATTGTGCTACATTTTAACACCACTGTTTGAAGTTGGAGAATGCAAAGCCACTTAGCCAGATTTTTATCTCCTGGACTCAAACAACAGTGGTAATAGAGACTCTAACATCTGAGTCTGTCTCTGACCTGATTTTTGGCTCTTTCTCTGAGATACTTTTGAATTCATATGCTTTTAATTTCTGAAAGAAAAAGTGTTTGGGAAAGGAAATGAGTATGAAAAACATATCTGCAATCTGGGAGCTACAGTTAATCGAAAGGAATTGTCTGTTTCTTATTTATATATATAAACACAGAGAGAGATGATGAAGGACTCTAGATTTTCTGTGAGTTGTTCAGAGTGTAACGAAAACAGCAGATCCCAGAATCTTACAGTATGGCTTGTCACATACAAATTGATGTTATTAGCCCATGGAGGAGAAACAATGGCATCTATAGCATGCTCTTTCCCTGCTCCCAAAGAGTCATGCCCAGAACCCTGTGGTACTGGCACGAGGAGCTCCACAGCCTCTTCAAGCAGCCCATCAAATTGCATTAATGAAAAACGTTTGGATCACACAGCTGAATGGTAGAAATACATCTATTTAACACTGTCAGTATTATTTCTGGATAGAGCAGAGTCAAGTATCTAATACCTCTGTACTTGAATGAAAGCTGAAGGAGAAAGGCGGAAGATGTGTGTTTGAACAAACGGGCTTATTTTTAATGGTAGTTCCATTGCCATCCAGATACTCTTTTATTATTCTGCAAACATTCACACTAGCTGCTTTATAACTAAGAAGAAAAAAAAAAAGTTCAAAAAGCTAAAGCATGGCTTATATCTCCATGTGTATGTGGATATATCGTATTCACATGGCTATTTGTGGAAGAAGTGTTCAAGCAGCAAGCTGAAAAAGGGGCCCAAGAGCTCAAGGCAAATGTCGTAAGACTTGGGCAATGAAGCAGACAGAGTACAACAGTCTGCTTTCAAAGCAGAGCAGCGAACAATTAATGAGAAACGTATTGGGTGACAACTCTTATCAGCCACTTCTGAAATAATTGCAAGTATGTTTACAAAATTCTAAGCATACTCAATGACAATTTGAAAAGTGAGTATGAAACTCAATTCATTAAATAGGTTAATCATTTCAAAGAGTTCAACTACTTCCTGTAAATCAGAGTCTGAAGAAAGCAGCCCTGAAAAAGCATTTCTGTTTGGCATGGCTTGTCACCATTGCCTTTCCTGTATTGGTAAATAGTGCATTCTGGCTTATGTAGGCTGTGAGATCTCTGAAATATTTTTCTCCATATAGTTGCTCATTGCTTTGTGAAGGATTTATAATGGGTATTAAAATGGACTGTCCAAACCCACAGCAAAGCAACAAACAAAAGTTTCTCCTCATTTTGTCAATATGGTGAACATAAAGGGCCTGTGTGGATTAGCTTGACCCCTGAAGGACCCCCCAAAGATGGTTGCCATTTGGACCACCTAAGGGCCCTCTGAGGCTGCCACACACCACCCGGGAGTTACCTGATTCTTCCTGCTGCACCAGCAGCAATCCAGCACCAGAAGCCACCTCCTCATAAGGGCATTAGCATCCATTTCCTCAACAACGCAGTGCCCATCTCTTTGGCAGGCACCAACCACCATCTCCTCAGCAGGCAGAGGCACCCATCTCCTCAGCAGGATCTGGCAGCCATTTCCTCAGACGGATATTGGCATCCATCTCCTTAGACAGTCACTGGCATCCATTTTTGTTCAGCAAGGCAGCATTCCATCACCTCAGCACGTACCCAAGACCACCTCCTCCACAGGGCACTGGCAGCCATCTTGTCAGCAGGGTACTGGCAGCCATTTGTCAGCAGGGGCATTTCCATCTCCTCATGTCAGAAAACATCTTTTCCTCATGGGTGAGGCAGCACACATCTCCCAGGCAAGCACCAGAGGCCATCTCCTTAGCAGGCACTGGCACTAATGTCCTCAACAGAGCACAAGCCCTACCTCCACAGTATGGCACTGGCAGCCACTTCCTCAGCTGGCACTGGCAGCCATCTCCTCAGCAGGGCATAGGCACCCATCTCCTCAGCTGGCGCTGGCAGCCATCTCCTCAACAGGCACTGGCAGCCATCTCAGCAGAGCACAGACATCCCTCTCCTCAGCTTGGCACTGGCTGCCATCTCCTCAGCAAAACACAGGCACTCACCTCTTCACCACCCTCTCTGTGGTGCCAAGCACTTCCCAATAACCCCTCAGGAGACAGGAGAGGGTGCTTACCTGGGAGGCCTAAGGTAACCGGCTGCCTGGCTGCCAGGTGAACTGTGTGTCTGTGCCCCATGTTGGGGGTGGAGCAGCTTGAGAGAAAGCCAAAGCAGCCAGTGCAGCAAAAGGCTGGAAATGTTACTGTTTGTCAACTCTCTGCTGCCCAGGGAGGCTGCAAGATGGCAGCGGTTCCACGCAAAGGGCCACATCACAATAGTGTCCCCACATGAGGGGAGCAGAGCCCTGGGCAGCATTCCCGGCCTGGTTTGGAAAGCCCCAATCCTAGAAGCCATGATGACTGAGCTATGCTGGCGTGCAAGTGAGAGATTTTCACACAACAGCACTTTGTCCAGCTGCAGACTCACCCTCGCTGCAGCACCTTGCTATCACCTGCACACTGCAAGATGCCACACAAAGAGGACGCTTGAATTCCTGCAGCAGCGTGGGAGGCCTGCAGCTTTGCATCTCTATGTGGCCTGGTCCTTTGCTAGCTTGTGCTGCAAGCGGACAGCTGAAATGGGATAGGCACTTCTTCCTTTTCTGTTTGATGGTGGGGATGCATCTTTCTGAGGAATCCCCAGAGGAATGGCAAAGTAGAAAGCTGAAGATGGCCAGAGGCCCACAAGCCAGGTAAAGTGGCTCTTGTCTTGCTTCCTCCTCAGGCCTTGGGTTTGTACTATCTCCTAAGTACCAGACAAATGACAGACACAGTGGAATACCTTAAATGCAGTAGTGAAAATAATTTTGGGAAAGGGTCCTGTGAATACACAGACCTGAGGAAAATGCATGTTAACATCTGCTGATTCATCCCAGAGTATTTGCTATTGCTTCTCACAGTGAATGAGGGTTTGCAGGATCAGGCCAGTGCCCCTTGTTATCTTATTGGGCTTCCAGGTGCACACAAAGAACAGCAAAAGTGAACTTGAAAATTTGCAGATTTTGCCAGTTCAAGCTTATGCCCAGATATCTTCATGGACTGAATTTTTTAGAAAAACTTAAAACTAATATGCTTCTAAATACCTGCAGCTTTGGGCAAGAGCATTGTTATTAAAACAAACTATGCTTACTAGACAAAACAGTCTAGAAAATTCAAATCAACATATATCACTACTTAGTAGAAAACTCTCTACTGAGCATATTTGTAATTTGAATGATCTGAAAAAGGAGGGGAGTCAAAGGAATGAAAATCATGGTGGGATGAAAACTTAAGGCATTTCTATTCATGTCACTTAATTTTTGAGTACTTTTATTTACATTAATGTAACTGGAACATTATTAACTTCCACTTAATGTTTAAAATCTATTCTATCACAAGCTTCTTACAACAGCCAGTTAAAATCCAGGGTGCTGTATGCATCCAGCAAGCTGCTTATTGTCTATGCTGTCTTTTTTAAATTCAAACAACAGAGTTTCACCTCTTCGCAGTCCATTGCACTTTCTCATTCTCTTGCACTAGCATAGGTGTTGCAAACTGAAATGCAGTATTTTTAGGATCATTTAAATGGAAAATATAACTAAAAACATGCATTAAAATCTCTTGTGCATCTTCAGATTTGGATCACCTGGCACTCTGTCTTTTACATTCCTTTATTCCTTAAATCCAATCCATATCCCCAAATTACTTGACAGTGTGCACTGAAATATCTAGAAAGACTTTGTACAAAGTGTGTGCTTGTGGCATTTATTAGTTAACAGGAAATAATTTCTGCTAAATTCATTCTGGTGATGTGTATTAGATTGCTGCTACGTGGTACCTGTTGTGGGTTCATATGCCATATAATAAGTGTGCTTTACAACCTATAAAAGATTAATCATAAAAGCAAGCTGTAACTTCATCGCAATCAGGGTAAAAAACCTGCTTTTATGGTTGCCTGTATTTTACCACCTACAGATTTTATAGTAACCGTTAGATCTAAGTTATAAAACTTAATTTATGTATGTTCAAAAAGTTTAAATGCTGTCTGGAAAAACTTTGCAACCAGAAGAACACACACAGTAAATGCAAGTAGGCATAGGCATCAGTGTATAACCTCCATAACACAGGAGGTGAGCTGAGAATGTACTTTTTAGGACTGACTTTTTCAGCCTTTGGGTACTAGAAAATAAGTTTGGGGTTTGCATTTCAGGTTCATTCGCTTAGTTCATTATGCCAATCTTATCACTTGACTATTTCATAGCAAGGAACTCTATCTTGTCCAAAAGCCTTTTGGATACATTTAACCTACTGCTTTGCCAACAGGATCTAATAATTAGTAGATTTCTTAGGAATGGAGCTGAAACTAGAGATGCTCTGAAAAATAAGTAGTAGAAGAAGGCCTCCTACACTTTTTATTATATGAGAAGATGTTTAAGTAGTTATTTGTCTTCTGGTGTTTGCAATGTGAGTAGTATTAATCCTCCTATTTTTGCTTGAGAGGAGATGGATAAGAGGTGAGTCTCTTGAAAATACTGTTTAGAGAAGGAACTCTCAGCCAATAACTGAAAGAAGGAAACTAACAAACAATTGCTCTATCAAGGAGCTTTTTCTGGTATTGGAGATAGAAAAAATGCACAGTGATGTAGCTTTTGCATTCTTCTTATGATATAGAAGGGTCTGAAAAAAATGTTGGGTTTTTTTAAAGAGTAACCTTACTTCCAACCACAGTTTTTTCATATGTTAAAATTTCAGGTACCTTCATGCCAGGAAAACTATGCAATTACTGAAGTTACCAAAATCACCACAGTATAAAAATCACAAGGCTTTCATCCTGTGATGGGAAATCAGCAGGTGAAGAGGTTTATCCTCAGCTTATTTAAAACTATTTGCCATTTGTTTTTTCTCATAAAAACCACCTACTTCTAGTGCTAAAGACTCAGTACAGATGCAATGATCAACATGCTGCAAGGCTTTCTACGAAACTACAGAAGAGAGCTGCCAGTCCCGATATTGCTGATGTAAAAACCAAGTTGAAATCAGCTCAGTCTTAAAAATATATACAATCTTTCAGGCTTTCTTTATACAAGAAAAGTAAAGCAGAAGCATAGCTTTTAAAGATTATGCCTATGTTTCTTGTAAACTTGTACTAAATTTCCCTTTGCTGTTTTTTGGATGTTGGTCATGCCTGTTTTAATGTCACCATACCACAAATGTTTTTTATTACTTACTGCCTTTCAAGAAAAACAAGGAAAGGCAGAATCTTTCAAACAGATACCCCATTTCGGTAATTTTCAAGTTGTCTTCATTATAAAAATGAGAACCATATAGAAAAGAGGAGTGTTTCCAGTAATATCTTTGAAGGTGAATACAGAGTATCTGTTGAATAATCCCTCCAATACCCATCCTTTCTTTGCCAACCAAGTATTTCTGTATTCAGTTGATTCCACCTCTCCATGATGAGTTGGGTGTTCCTATCCCTCCATGGCTATCACTAAGAGATTTGATTCTGGGCAAGCTGACAGAAATACACCATGGCAGCAGCATCTTCAAATTATGAACGGTACAGGATTTCTGTGTAAACATCAATTTTTCCAGATTGCTATTGCCAGAAAGCTTTAGAAGCTATGCTCACAACTTGTGTCTAGGCTAATAAATCTTGTGAATGTTTACCAGCAAAAATGTAGCTAGTGCTGATTGTAACAGCTCTGCTAGGGCAGGCCAGAACCAAGGCTTGACAAACCTGAGTAATGCTAAAGTGTTGGCAACTGTCCACCTTAACACTAACGCATTCTTACATCCTTAGGCCATCACAAAGTATACACTCATACTGCTGCAAAAATCTTCATAAGTATTGGAGATAACTATGCCACTGTTGGGAAATAGGCACTAAGTAGCCTACATTAAGACTGTCAAACTGGCAATCTACCTCCATCTGGATCCTGACTGATTTTCCATCATCATATAACAGTATACAGTTCATTTGCCATCTGGCGCCTCAATCAACTGCTGTCATACAAGCAGCACCCAGCTGGTCCAGGGTCATGATTAATTTGTTATTTGGGGTATCTCCATTTTTAGGTGCCTGGCTTGAGTAATTTTCCTTGCTGACTGGTTATAAAAGGAGGTTGCAAGCACTTGTTACTGGGATACTGAGAAACTTTAGCAAACCCTCTGATGGTACTCGCTGGGGTCAGTGTTGCAGCAACAATCAAAAGAGAGCTGGAGCGGGCATTGCTACAGGAACTAGGCCTGGAGTGTCTGCATACATTTATAGTTCATGGGCTTATTTGGAGCTCAAGCCCTTCTGTATTTCTTACCGGTTTTCGCTGGTGGCATTAGGAGCAAAAAATACTACACTGAAAAAAAAAGACCATCTTTCAGTGCATTACATTTGAGACCCAGCTGTTAAAGTAGTGAAATCTAATCATTGCTTTTGAAAACTTTTGCCTATTTGCTTTAATATTTTGGTAGTCGTCAATCCTTTCACAGTCTCAGTTGTTTAACCTTTTCCCTGAACATATCTGGTTCAGAGGTATAATGAAGGCAACTCATTCAGTGAAGGAGGGAGTCTCCTTGCCCCAAGGAAACTGTAAGGTGGAGCAGTACTTTGCCATAAGCACTCCATGAACAAGTGCTAAAAGAGCCATTGGTTGTGGAGCTCTCCAGCTATGGGAACATTTAATTTCTCATTTTTCATTCTTATTTCTTTTAAAACCATTTGTAATAAAGCTACAGCCTGAAGTGGAAGAACTCACCTTAGATGTGAAGCTTCATTGCAAGGCAGCAAATTGCACTGTATCATAATATCAACCTTATCTAAGATTCATGGGATGAATTATACATATTGCACTGCCTTAAAAATGAAATCTGGTGAAGTATTACTGTAATTTAAAAATCTAAGTGGATTTGTACAGTGAGATTTAAAATTTAAACCTGTTTAAATATTGAGCTGATTGGGAAAAATACTTTTGAGAAATGGTATTCAATAGGAAAAGAACCTCCTTTCAGAGAAAAGACAGCCCCAAACTAATTTTGTCACAAGAGCCAACCATAAAGAAACATATTCACTGGGTAACTTCCATCTAGGAAAACACATAAAATCACAGTCACCAGAACATGCTAACGTCCCTGAGTGTAAATTTATGCTGAATTAGGAATTCAAGGGAATGTAAGGTAATTTACCCTGCAGGAGGATAACAGACATTTTTCACAATATGGATTGTGCTAATTTCATTTTATTGACTTATTTTGATCAAATAACAGCAAACAATTACTATTGGTAGCTGATTCATGGCCTTTTGTATGTCTTTTTGAGAGCACAGTCCTTAGTGGCAGCCACATCCCAGCCTCTTGATTGCTGATGCCTGTTCTCAGATGAAGTAGTGTTTTAGCCCACATCCTTGAGCAATCATTACCTCTTGTCATAGCAAAAGGGACACCTCTGTGAGAGCAAACCATCAGATTCTGTGACCAGACCAAGGACCAAACTAGCAAGATGATCTTTCCTCTTACTAACATAAGTGCTTCCAGAGTGTCATTTTACCTCTGCCTCTGTGAGGAAGGACTGAAGGATTTTATAGGTACCATTTTCCTGCTTAATAATGGTTGAGCATCTTGCTGCTTACCAGCATTGTTTTGCTCTGATAGGATAGTGGTAGAACATTTTAGTTAGCAAAATGGAGAAATTTGCCCAAACACTGTCACACAAATGCACTTACATTAGTGAGGTCATCTTGAAACTGATCTGAAATCAGGCATCGGTTTTAATCTCAGCATTACTTGGTATGCTTCATACACCATGTGTCCTCTAAACAAATATGCAATAAAGCAGGCTGGTGAAGTTAACCAGACAGATGGCCGAACTCCTACATGTGAGATGGATTGGTAAATGGATAGGTAAGGACACGGATGGGTGTTTCAAAAGGCAGAGAAAAGGGTAGTTGATTACAAGGCTAGATAGAAAATGGAAGGTATTATAAAAAGAAATATGGGATAATATAAACAGAGCCCTAATCCAGTTGACTGTAAATCCCTTTTTCTTAATTGGTTTAGAAACTGTGGGCTGTAATGTGAGACAGGGCTCTCAGCCGCTTTTCTTCTTTGCTGTCTGGAATCACATTATGTGGGAAACAATAGCAGAGCTGACAGCTCCTTGTCTGTAGGGACACTTGAAGCTAATCTGCTATTGAGACTAATACAATTATATGGGATTATAGAATTGCCTCTGATACACAGATTAGGGAACTCCCAGAGGGAGTTGCATCTTAGGGTATTACAAAGGGGGAAAATATACAAGGTCTTGGTTATCCAAAAGTAAAGGGGGAAAGCTACAAAGACACATGTGGATTCCCACTCCCCCCCCAGACTCTTACAAAATACCACTTGCACCCATACACAAGGATGTTGACACAGCAGTAGGAGAATAATGCAATAGACGTTAATATACATTGTTTACTCCATACACAATGCTCCAGTGTTGTCATAAGCAATCTGAGGTCAGAGACAAAAATGTTCATTTTGAATTGCTCTCTTGCAATGGTACCATGTCAGTGTAGTAATTTGAAATCAAGGTACAACCTAGATCCAGATTTCATATAGCAGCTACCTGTCCTTTCTTTCTCCCTTCCTGTGCATGCATAACACAAATACACCAGCCCCTAAACAAAATGATGTAAAGTCTCTTGGGTTGGATTTGAATACCAATAAATTCCACAGTTGTGAGCCTGGTCCTTACCTCCTCTTACAGCTTTGCTCTGTACTCCCAAATGAGCACAGAGCTGGGTTGTCACAGCACACTATGAATGCTATAGGCATTGAGATGACATTCCTGATATCAGCTTCTGGGTTCTTCAAGCCTTCAGTGAATTACACTCTTAACAGCACCATAAGGTGTGTAATTACAAATGTCTTAATTTTAAACCTTATTAACCAGCTCACCACAAGTCACTTAAGAAGTATGCATTAGTGTAGCTAATCAACTGTAGCCATCCCAAGTCTGAAGTTAGTAGGCCATGTTTCACACATAACCGTTTGAACTCATATATTTCATACATATTCTTTTTTCCTGGCTAGCTGGCACCAAAATGTAAACATGCTATTCCAGTTACTCCTATTTCCAACTCCAGGACAAACAGCTGCAATGCTGTTTAACAGAATTTGCTCATACGGCAATAGCAAGTAGAGATTTTCAACAAAGCTTCCCACCTCCTATTCTAAGTTTCATCATATAAGAGACATTACCACCTCCTGAGTTCTAGAGCAGGAAGCAAAACCAAAACATGAAAATGAGTTATAATTATCACATAGCAACGATTCACAGCAAAAGCAGGAATAAAACTTGATTGACAACAAAGCTGAGTACTCTCTGGACCACAGTGTTATAATTCAGATCTGGCAGTTACTAACCACAGTGAAGGAGAGGACTGGTTTTCTCACTACAAACTTTAAAAGGATTTTCCATGCATACAGGATGAGATTGTAACAGAACTGATGCATTTTTTTAATCAAGTGTCTTTTTTATAATAGTAGACAATATCTCCCTAAAAACCACATTCTTTAAATCCTGACCTGGAGGACCCTTGGCCTTCAGAGATCATAAGCAAGAGTTACACATGGGCTTAAGCATTCTTGGGAATTCATCCTTCATTTTCTTTTAGCCAAAGCATAAAACAGAGTAGCCTTCAGGTCTTGAACCTGCATCAGACACTACCCAAGTGCAAAGGCGGTTTTAAGATTAAAGGAATCGGGTGGTTGTTTGGCCTCCAGCTTCACCCATCTCTTGCTTATTGAGTAGATCATGAGATCTAGTCTTTCTTGGTGGTACCTGAGGGTAGTTTTCAAGAATTGGCCTCCCATTGTCTGGTATCATCCTTCAACACACAAAAGCCTGCTCCTCTATCTGAACCAAACTGCACACTCTGAGCATTGTGTTATATATGGATCTGGAGCCTGAAGCACTGCCTGGGGGACCAACCTGTATTACTTTCCTAGAGATAACATGCTGCTTCCAGTTTTAGCTGTCATCTGAGAAACATCCAGCTACTACAAAATGGGGAAGAGCAGTCAGGAGATGATTCTGAGAAGCAGTTCATTGGTGAAGAAGGAAAGAGGACAAATTCCTTGAAGCAATTTGATTCTGGTCATGGGACCTGCGTGAATAAATCAAGGGGTCTCTACTTCCTACAAACCTTCTCTTATATTGATGGGAAGTTTGCAACAAGATGAAAAGTTGGCCTTTCTGTGGTGATTCTAATACTTATTAGTTGAGTTAGTTACCTGACTACCGGCTGGACTCAGAAGGAAAACAACTTCCCCTGGCCAGAGTGCTGTAGTTGGGCCCAATAATTGCTCCATCACCTATTGCTTTTCCTTCTGATCTGCATTTTTTTCTCTTTGCAGCAACTTCCAGCCACTAAAACGAACCAGTTCCTGTTGAGGCTAATACAACATTGTGAAGCTGGAGAATTAACACCCTAACATACTCAATGCAGACAGAATTTGAGCTCAAATATAGGTCAGGCTGCATGCATATTTGGAACATGCTTTTGTGTCCAAAAGCTTGCCTAATTTTTTTCCTTGCTGCATTACGTGAGTCATTACAAAATAATACCTCTCCCTCTAGATCCAGGCTTGGAAACACAGTATATTCATAACTTATTTTTTTTTTTAGCAGCCATGGAGCTATAATTTATTTTTATTTGTAAGAAAGCTCAGGTTCTGAAAGCACTCTATCTAGAATATGGATCATCCAATCTTATTCAGCAGGCTAAGAGTCTGTACCCCAAAATTAGATTAAACTGAGATTAACTTCAATCAGTCTTTATTTTTGTCTAGAGGACTGAATTTTAAGAAGGGGACTGAGTGGGTGAAAACAGAGTGCATGAGTCTGCCAAACCCCTTGGATGTATAATCTAACCTTACTTATGGTCAAGAGCTTTGTGGTAGAACTACCTGACAATAAGACCAGACTGTGCATGCAGGTTCTTGTGTGTGTGAGAGATAGATACAGCTTCCCATCTGGCTGGGCTCTGAGGGCAGAGAGGAAGAGAGAGACGCAGGTGCAGCAGGGAATGTAAAAGGCAGTTAATGTGCAGTATGGAATAAGTGACAAAGTGTCTTATTTTTCTAGGTGAAAAGCAACTTGTTAGAGATTTGAAGTGGTTTAGAGAATAGACCTTGCTGAGGAATTTATATGAAGGAAAGTGCAGTTTGGAAGGAGAGAACTGGAGAGTGAGCAGCACTAGGAAACTAATAGAAAACAGACTGCCATGCAGAGAGCTGCTGATGCAGACTCTCAGAAGAGGACTGTCTAGAAATGAGGCCATCAGTTATGCATGTATGTGAAGTCTGGATGGGTGCCACAGACCTATTTACTTAAAATTCACAACCTGTACAGATGCAGTACTTAAACAAAGATGGGAGAACTTTGCTCCTGGAGCCCTACAGAGTGTTAGATCTAGTGCCTCTCTCCCAGGGCTGCCACGAGAAGCCATGCTGCAACCCTGTTGTTAGTCAGCATAACAGACAACTATTAAGTTGGTTGTCAACATGATAGAGCCCACAGTAAACCTTATGCAGGGGTCCATGAGTTTGATTCCACCCCTTCCCACAGGACCTGAAGTAGCAATGAGTGCTGCAGCCAGCAATAGCCTTGAAAACATGTGGGCAGATAAGTTTATCCTTAGTTAGCAATACTGTGCTTTGAAGTGGTGTGCAGGGAGTTTGAACGCAGCATCCCTTACAGCACATCCATGTATCACCTGCAGTAAGTAAATCCATATATTTGCCTGGGCAGACCTGTGGGATCCACCACAAAGCTGAACACAGCTGTGTGTGTAGGAGTATGTATGGGATTCAGAAAATAAATGAGCTTGAAGTAGTACGATGCAGATTAGATTATTATATACCTAAGCAAAAGATCACAGATGCTATACAGTACACCGTGGAGGGAAGTTGACTCAATGGCCTTTCTTTCCACGTGGTCTATTGTACAACTTCTAATTGCAACGCAAGTGAAACAGACTTATAATAGGGAAGGAATCAGCAGCTACATTTGTTCACAGACATAACCTGGGTTTCTCAGGTGTTTATTTGCAACAGCCAGCGGCCAGCAAAAAATTTGTTGCAGTTTTGGTTTGCATATTTTTGTGGGGATTAAAAAAGTGAAAATGATGAATTATTGTTCAGTCATTACTGAAGAAATATATTTACAACCCTAAAGTGGGCAAAAATACCACTTTGCTGCCAGATTTATATACACAGCTTTAATCTTGGTTATTTATGAGAGGGGCTGAATATTTATGGTTATCTAACCGAGGGACTATAAACTTTGAGAATAGATGAAGACTGAAAAATAATATAATTCAAATGAGTATGGAAGGTCAATCAGAATTAAGAAAAGAGAAGGGAGAGGAGAGAAACTGATTTAATTTAAGCAGCATTAGGTGGCTAGATATTCAAAATGTTATTTCCCTAGTGCTTGACTAAAAACTGCCTTGTAGACATTCAAGGCTGTTTCTCATAATCACAAAAGATGCTAACGTGCATGGAATGACAAAATTCACTAGGACCAAGATTTCTAAGAGGAAACTGTAATTTTGGGGTGTTTTTACCATGGGGTGTTCAGCTTAGGACCCACAAAGGGCTCAGCAGTCTTTCTTTGAATGACTCTTCAAATGTCTTTTTGGTAAAAAGTTGAATGTTAGAAACCAGAGACCCCCAACATCATTAGACATGTCTTCTTTGAAATGCAACAAGAGAGGAGAACTCAGCATTTTCTATATAAAATTCTCACAGAGTGCTTTAGGATCTTAAGCATCGAAGATATATTAAGGAATGATCCCAAAACATTTTACAAAACAATATATCTGTCAAGAAGCATCACCACAGATGAATGCATTCTGAAATTCAGCAACTGCACAGAAGTGTTCAGCACCACAACACAGTAGCACAGAACAGGAAGTAAAATTGTGGGGATGAAGTTTGGATGGCAGAAAGTAATATAGCCCATTGCAGCCTGATTAGACCCATGTTTTGGGACTCACCAAGAGCTCACTGGAATTTTTAATGACCAAAAACTTTTCATTAATGCAGGCATCCACTGCCAGTTCACATGGCTTTGACTATTCTATCTAGTTTCCAGCTACTGCTCCAGAAGACTATGAGGCTAGAGACCCACACCCTTCACAGCCACAGTGAAGTAGAGGAGTGATGTTCAAGACCATCTGAGACAGTACTAGATGCCTGTGTTCTGGCACCTGAATCCCAGCCCAGGTCTCACTTAAAAGATAATGAAAGCGTATTCACTGTGAAGAAACAAACAGGAACTATAACAAGGCAGGCTGGTACTTTGATGGAAAAGAAGACTAGGGAGCAGTAGACTACAGTTTTGCCACATCCATGAGTGTTTGAGTAGTCACAGAACTCTTCAAACAATCAAAAGTGGAGACATCTCAGTGTGATGAACCTTTGTTTACCCCAGACATGTCACTTTTTTCACATTGCCCGAGAGAGGGAAAGAAAGATGCAGAAGAAAATTTTCAAGCACCCACCCAAAAGCTGAAGCAATGAACATGTGGGGAAATCCACTATCAGTGTTTGCCTGAAGACTATCTTTTGGTTTAGTGAGATATGGTAATCAATGTGTTAAAAACAAAGCATGTTCATATTTTACAGTTGCATGCTTTTAAACAATATTAGCAAGATTAATTCAGACCCTTTACAACATAAAATGAAAGAGTATTTAGAAACTTCTGAAGCTGCACACTGAGAACCTAACAGTCTGTAACTGCTTTGTTAAAGTATAAAACTTCTCAAGCTCACATAATGGATTCATGGATAGTAAGGTCTGGAAGGATGGATCATTATGCTCATCAACTCTGACCTCCTGCATATGACACAGTCCAGAGCATTTCACCCAGCAATACCACCATCAAGCCCAATAATTTATAGCTAAATGTGCCATCTTTTTCAGAAAGAAGGACATACAATCTTGATTTAAAGACTCTAGGCGATTAATTTACCACATCCTTTTACCATCTGTTCCAGTGGTTAATTATCTTCAGTTAAATGTGTATCCTATTTGCAGTGTGATCTTTGTCGATTTTAGACTTTTATCTGCCCCTCTGTGTGGACATGATGGCTCATAATACTTTGTTACTTCCCATGCATTAGGACTGAAATGTGATGCCTAAACTGGAAATTTCAGGTTTGGAGTTTTGTTTTGGTTTCTTTTGTTGAAACCTTAACATAAAGACTTCCAAGGCATTGGCACAACACACTATAATATTTCATTTTGGAACAATTTCAATGACTCAGTGTTAATGGCACATAGTATTCCAGATTTTGAGGAGTAAAAATATTATGTGCACTTCATCTGTTTGTTTAAAGTGTTTTTTCCTAATGAAGGCTGTACTATGCTGAAGTGTGGAAGCACAAGTTTGATCTAGTGGCAAGAATAAGGAGTACTGAGAGTTTTAATTCTTCTGCTCTTATCCCAGTTCTGCCAGTGCAATTTGATTTGTGGGTCAGGGGAAATCACCTTACTCAATTGTAAATAGTTATGGGGACTGTGTTACAAAGCACACAGAGATTTTTGGAGCTGGGCTGGTTGAACCACATAAGAAACAGTGCCTGCCTTACACTGTGTGTTTTTTAAAGCTTAGTAAACTTCAATTAAAGTGATTTCAAAGTCCAGTACCTATCCCAAACTTTTAAGTTTCAGGTGTGCCATACTACTCTGAAAAGTATTTTATCTACAAATATATAAATAAATTTTCGTGAGCAACCAGACACATACCCCTTTTGTACCTGCCATGTGCAGATGTAAAATCTGATTTTGGTGCTAACACTATTTTATTGTTTAACCTCAGTTACTGTTATAGCCATGTCTCCTTTAACAACTTATTCTATATCAAGTTTACTTGAATAACCCCACTGTCTTTTAAACCCAAAACTGCATTTATTCTCTGATATTGTACTTTGACTGTTTTTCCTTAAAATGGTTTCTTGTAGCTGAACAGTCTGAGTTCCTGGAGGATGACCATTTCAACTTATTTGTTTCTCAGAAACACAATTACCTCTATGAAATGTAGCTGTAAGGCCTTAGTCTGCCTTTCTGACAATACAGGATTCAACCTTTTTCTTCTCTCTACAAGTAATTATATAAGACTTTTTCAGGTTACTGATTTCTTAGCAGATTTCATTATCTGCATATAGAGAGTTCCTCAAATATGTGATATTTTCACTACCCAAATCTCTCTCTCTGCTGTGTCACCAAAGTCTTCAAATTTTTCTGTTCATGAAGCAGTTGGCAATGAATTCTGGCAGGGTACCATAGACAGCCAGAAAACCAGAACCTAGGGAGTTAATTCCTTCCTAATCCTCCTCTCTTTCAACAATCATGGAATGTTCCTAGATCTCCTTCAATCAGGAGCCCTAATTAAGACAATCCTTTCTTTAGCCTAATTAAAACCTAAGAGCCAAAGCCCAATCAGGTAGCTTTAGACAGATGCTCCCAAGATGACAGGAAGAATTTTTTGACAGAAAAGGAGCTTCAAGCAGCCACAAAATTGTTACAGTAGTGTAAATGCAAATGGACACTTCAAGGAAGTCCACAAAATTCCTCTTGATTTTAATCCTCCTCTCCTTTGAACTGGTATAATCTCAAGCTTTATTTCCCTGACCTTAGCTATTCTCAAACCAGTTGACATGTTCTGGATACTATTCATGATAGCTGAATCAAGATAAATAACTGGAGACAATGGCCACACAGATTATCTCAAGGGGCAGCAGTTTTGCTAAGTCATGAAATAAGTGATAGATGCAGCTATTAAGAATTTTTCCTCTTTTACTTCTGTTTTACTCTTGCTGGATAATGTATTCCCAAGATACACGAGGCATTGTGATCCTCAGCAGTATTTGTGCTTACATTGTTCAGACAATAACAAAAGGTGAAAAATGCTGTTTATCTCTCTACATGAAACACAACATGAAAAAGCACTTCCCTTGAAAGACCTGTTTACTCAACTGAGGCTGGCAACTACTAGCTCAGACACATTGAGAGGGCTAGAAACCTGCAGCTAAGGAAGCATGCTATGAACCTAACAAGGAATGAAACTGGCAAGCAGGATTATCTGCAGCAGATTTAATGGAAAATGAAACACTTCTGTAGCAGAGTGGTCAGCAAGGACTCAGTCCTGGGCAGTATGAGCACACTGGCCACCCAAATGACCCTTTTAGTTTGCACTCTGCTGTTCTGCAGCAGCAGACCTGGCCCAGAACACAGAGCCATGGTCCTCTTATCAGAAAGGAGCAGAAATAGCTTAAAAATAGTGCTGTACTTCCATGTTGCATTGAATTGTGTGAGACTCACAAAAGTCAGGCCAAGATATCTGACTGTTATGCTGCACTGAGAACAAATTTTCCTTTGATCCATATTAAATTTGTGCCTTTTTATTTCATCAAGAGCTGACTTGCATTTAGGCCATGGGACAGAATTAAATTCATTATCTCTTGTCTCTTATCTTCTCTATTACTTTGCACTTTTCAAATTAAGTCATCCTAGGCTTTTTTTTACTTCATCTAACATAGGCTCTCCCATTCCTCCATGCTGTGTCTTTAATAATTTTGTTGCACTCTTGTCTGGCTTCATCTCTGCAATGGCTATTTGGAAATGAAGCAACCAGAAATGAGTGCAGTAGTTTAGCTGGAGCTATGACACCAATCAATGTAATCCTACTTTAATATGTTCGACATTATTCATCTTCCCTCTTTCATACAATCTGTCATTTTTGCTGTTGGGTTGTCTTTTTTTTTTACCAGCTCTGCACATAGAGATGATGCTTTCATTGACATCTTTCTTTTTCCCCAAAGGGGTTGCAGCCAAGTAAAACATAATCCCTACATGTACATACAACATAGTTGTGTGTAGTTTAAGTGGTTCTTTCCAAAGTGCATTGCTTTGCAGGCCTAAATCCTTGGACCTCATATCAGCAATTTACCCTGGAACTTGGGGCTTAAAGGAAGTCTCTGGTCACTTTCTTCCACTTCTGCTTTCCTTCTCTTCTCTCCCTTAACTTTTTGCAAAATTAGATATTAGGGATTTGTCTAACCTAGGATTCCCAGTCCCTCCCTCAATCCCAGAACCCAGCCAGGCAGTATCAGCAAGAGGTCAAGAAAAATGTGGTCCAATTATGCTGATCCAAAGGAGAATGATGAGAATAAGCAGAGAGCTAACATATATTGGCATAAGGGAAAAGTAAAGGAATTGCAGTTATTAGGTAAGCATAAAAATAAACTGAAGGTAGTCAAGATAATAAAATAGTTATAAAGGAAAAAAAAATAGTATGTAGATATGACATGAAGTAATGGCTCAACTTGAAGTAAGGGCAAGTTAAAGTACTATCATTTTCTAATATTAGAAATGGTAGAGCAGTCAGATGGATTGAATGGACTGGTTTGGGAGTCTCTCTAGTAGGGCATTCATTGTTCAAGGTGGGGATGGTTCTGACTCTTGCTCACCTGCTTGGTGACACTAACGGATGGATCTTTTCCTTCCTCTGTCCCCTGCCAAGCCCTGTTTACACTGCAGAGTGAGGACTGTCTTGCTAGATGTCTGTCCAGTAACTATAACAAGGTTTCTATCTCACTTCAGTCTGGTAAGTATTAGCATAGCACAACTAACAGGCAGGAATTAATGTTAAGAGGCAGGTAGTAACATTGAGAATTACTTCTGACTGCATATTGCCATTGAAAGGAACAGCAGAATGTTGCTTCTGCATCACAGTAACATCCTTAAGTATATAGTAGTATCTTTAATTATTTTTACGTGTAAAGTAACTCATGCTTTAGAATTTACACATATATATTTATAATTAGAATATTTTTTAAATATATAAATATATGAGTGTAGAAATATATATATATATAAAATATAGGTCTTCTGAGAGGAAAAATAAACTCAGTGAAGTGACTGGTAATAGCTATCATCAGGATTAATGATTTAGGTGTGGATGCCAGAGACCTACACTGAAACTAAAGCCCTGGAAGCAGACAGATCTGGACACAACCCTCCTTTTAACTGTAATTCAAGGCTGGGACTACCAGGAACAGATTAATACAAGGCAGATATAATTTTGTTGTGGACACTAGCAAAGCTCTTCCAAGTCTGTAGCTAAGCCTGTACAGGAACATATCAGCCACTTCTATTAAACACACAGTGCAGGATGTGATAAAACCTTGTTTCAGTGCTCATGAATAAAATTCTAGAAATGCTTTAGAAGCAAATTTTTGGTTGCCCAGTCTCAAGGCTTCTTTAACTCCTTATCCTCAGCCAGCTACCCACTGTCTCCACCTTACAGGCCCATGCTACATCCTCACCTGAAAAGTGCAGATCCCACTGTTGTTGCGGGAACCACTGAGCCTGTCAGTGTGGCCTATATGAGTGCTACGTGTATCAGGTATTCAGGAGTAACAGCCTGTGTGCAAGATCTTAACATTCAGTAATTATAGTGCCATTTGAGGTCTCATACTCTGCACCGAAAGAAGAGTAAATTAGCTCAGCTCAGTCACAGGGGAACAAGACATAACCTGAGAACAGCCATGGCAGAGCTGCTGACCTGGGGTAATCTGATGTAAGGAAAGCTCTGAGCCAGAGGAATCTGTACTAGGTTCTGCAGGTACAAAGCAAACAAGGACAAAGCTAAATGAAGCGAAAATGTTGTTACTTAAAAACATTCATGACTAAATACATGTTTGAGTTCCATAGCTTCCTGGGACCTATTAGGTTTTTGAGCTGTTATAGAGGCTTGTAAACCTTGATTACAGTCCCTTATGAAGAAATTCACCTACAGCTCCTCACAGAAGGGTGGGAAAACAGCTTTGATGGAACAAAAGAGAATGTGCGATTTACTGTGCAGAATTTCTCTTCTAATGATTCCTGTTTCGTTTCAGAATCCTAACTCAAATCCCACTGATTCTGAGATTCTCCAAGTACTAGCTGCAATATCCCCTGATAAACACAGCAAAACCAGTTCATAGGGAGTATATTTCAGGAGTTCAGGGATTATGACATCTGCATGATCTTTCTCAAAGAAATATAAACTGAGGATAAAAATGGTAACACAACACACTTGGTTACTGCCTCCTCCACCTCTTCTAAAAAACAGCCAAAACCATAAGAAGTATCACACAGGGGATAACCCATTTAATGTCATAGAAGCAATTCCTTCAGTGATGGATTCAATCAACAGTAAGCACACAGAGGTGGTTCCTGCTGTGCAAAGCCTATCCAAAGGTATGGGTGTTTCAGGGTTTTCTTGATAGGCTGACTATTGTTCTTAGCCCATACACTCTCTTTTGCCATGCTGTTTATTAGGTAGACTGCCTGATATTCACAGTGGTGTGCTGATACACTTTTCAGTATATGATGATATACTTGGGAGTACAACTAATCATTGGAATTGTTTGCCTGTGGAATTGTATAGCATTCAAGTTTTTCAGTGCTTAAATCTACACAGATTGCTCTGGAGATCCCAAAGAATTGGCTGCTGTTTACACATGTACAGTCAAAATCCCTTTAAAAGAAGTGAGCCTCTGAGTTGGGAACTGCCTTGCCAGGCATGAGATTCCCAAGAAGACAGATCGTCTCACATATTGATACAACATCACAATGCAAATATCATATTGCAGTGTCGGGACAACAAGCAACAAGTGTTTTGTGGCTCTCTCAAAATCCATTTGATGTGATCCATCCCTCCTCTCATTCCTTCTGTCTGTGCACAGAAAATGTGTTTGTTTCTTCTCTCCTGCTGGATGCTTGGAAAAATAAGAGATGAAGGCTTGAAAAACATGCTGCATACCAGCTATATTAGCTGCCCTCAAGAGCCACAAATAGCCCTATTATTCTTCCAGAATATTTATATTACAGTAGTGCCTAGAGGCTCCAGATAACAGCAGGGCTGTACAAAACCAGGCTGTGTGCCAGCCACGATATAAATGCATGTTAACACACAGCCCGTTCTCTCACTGCAACCTCTCGTATATACCACAGAATTAAAGATGTTTTCCCCTCAAGTGCTCCTGTAAGACAGGGTGGCTCTAGATACCTGCAGGTCCCTCACTGCAGCCAAAACTCTGGCTAATTTTGACAGTAGATTAGTGCAAAAAAACCTCAAGGTGTCATCTTACAAGTGGGTAAACTGGTATTTATCTACAAAACGTTTAAGTTGATTTTACCCACTCACACTCTCACAGATTTCATACACTCATACTCTTTCTTGAAATAGTTTTTTTATATAGATGTGTATATTTTGCAGAAGCAGGCTGTTTTGATAATTAACTCAGGTGATGTTGGAAGTGGACATGTGTTTACAATATATGCTAAAATTACTATGTATTATAAGCTAAGGTATTAGGAAGAAATCAGGGGGGTTTCGGCAGCTGTGAAGATTATGTATACAAGTGGGGATGACTTGTACTAGTAAACCCATCTCTCAACATTAGCAGTTTGAAGAATCTCTTCATGTGACAGAGCAAGAATCAGGAATGCAAAGTGCAGCGTTGCTGAAGTGTTACAAGAAAGGCTACTCACTTCAGCTGATACACCATCCTTTTATGAGAAAAAAACATGTCAACTGAACAGCAGCTTACGTTGCATTCCTCACAAGGTACCCTGCAGGAGTAACAACCTCTTCACATACTGCAGGGGCTAAAGGTCTCAGGATCAGATGAATAAGGTCAATGTTAATTAATGCTTTAACTAATCACACAGTAAGTGCTTCCAGCACAGACAGCCTACAATATTGACTTAATCTGCCATGTACATGGCCTAGGGCTACTGTGATTGTACTAATTTTCCAAAAGTATATGTGTATGTATATTTGTGCATGTAATAGTGAACTCAGTATTAAACATCCAGGAAATCAGGTGTGCTTTTTAGAACCGATGCTCAGAGCTGGGTGACGATGATGATGGCTTGACTTCGCGAACGAAGATTTGGGAAGGGCTTTACCCACGCTTACTACAAGTGCGCAGATGACTAAAAAGGCCAATGTGGGATAGGCAAATCCGGTTGCAAAAAGCACAGCGAAAGGTCTCCTTGGGTGGTATA
>JANHGB010043782.1:0-18746 GCA_026283785.1 Coracopsis vasa | reverse complement strand
ATTTTTTAGGTGAGGCGCAGCGTGCGTGGAACTGGCCCCACCCTTTACACCTGAGGTTTATCTGCCAGGGCCTAGATTGCAGTGTGCATGGTTAAAACCCTTCCAAAATCTTCGTTCACGAAGTCAAGCCATCATGCTAGAAAAGAGCACAGCTAACAGAGGCAGCCTGCAGCCTTTTCTAGACTTCCCAGGAACATCTGGGATTTTCAGAGGACTCTGGGAACTCTTGAAGACAATCAAGATGCCTGCCTCTGCTGGGATTGCTGTGACAGGAGGCTGTCACCGCTGGTGAGCTCCAGCAGCAGATGGGACTGCTGAGGCAATCATGTGGATGACCTACACAGCATGGTCTTCAGAACCCCTTGGAGCAGCAGCTCCCCTCACTACCTTAGCTACCCAGCATGCCAGAGACCATGGTTCAGCTGAGCTGCTGAGAGAGGATGCAGGTCTCCAGGTTTAGGACTGCAGGAAGTATATGGGGATATAACTGGAGTGAATCCAGTAAAGGGCCACTAAGATGATTGAGAGTTTTGCACATCTGATACATGAGGGGAGGCTGCGACATTTAGGAGTTTCAGCCTGGAACATAACAGTCCTCAAGAGGAATTTTTTCAGTGAGTGTGGTTGAACACTAGAAGAGGTTGCCCAGAGACATTTTTTACATTAATCGGGTAACACAGATCACAATATAACTTTTTTAGGAGTTAACCTACTGTTAGGGTAGTATACTGAGCAACTCTTTCATTCACCAAAGTCTGTGATTCAGCCCTGTTTGGCCTGTAGATTCCTACATTATGCTGTTTCATATCTCTTCAGAAGTGTGCCCTCACCCACACCGTCATGCAATAATGCACCAATTCTTTAGCCCTCCTCTCAGCTACCTCCTTTGACAGTTCATGGGTTTGTTACGGAAAATATACCTCCTCTCTCCTCATTTCTCTTTATCCTTCATTTTAGTTTTTACCCCCCAAAACTAATGATCTTCTGGCACTTAATCCTTTTAACTTTGTTTTTACCTTCATTGTCTATAATTAATCCAGCTTCACAAATTCTTTATGTCTTTCTAGACCATCTCTCTTATTATTACATTTTCATTATTTTTTATTTTATTATTGCCTTTTGCTTTTTTGCCAACGTCTTCCTTATTTGTCCACCACTTATCTGTTTACATTCAGATTAAAAGCAATTTTAACTCTGAGTTGGCTATTTTCATTGAAACTTTCCTTTAAGCCTATTCTAATGTATTTAATTCTTTTCCATTCAGCCTGATTTTCCTCCATGGCAGTATCCTGTTTACCTAAGACCAATGGGCAGTTAAATATCACAATATCTAGTGTGGGTGTTGCAGAGAAAGAAATTATTGTGTATGTTGATCACGTAAGTGCTGACATGCCTAGGCTTTCGTAACCTGATCCAGTAAAAACTGACACAATCAGGACTTTAAAATCTACTTTAATAATACACAAGGGATTTATATTACTAGCTCTGCTTGGCCTCAAGTGGAAATCTAATATATTTTTATCCTTTTCAAAAAATGTTACTTTTTATATAGAATTTAGATCCATATTATCAAAATGAATGCTTGAAAATAACAATAAATTGGTTTACATAGTCAGGGAAAATGCACAGTTATGAAATAGTTACATACATTCTTACAGTTTACTATCAGTAAAAATTTTTGTAAATCAAAATGAAAATAGATTTTCACAGGTAGGTATATTAACATTTATCATTACTGATGGAAATCAGTAAGAGCATTTGATAGATGATGGGAAAAACTGCACTTGAGTTTAAACAAAATTGGCAAACCTTGCCCCTGAAAGGGGAAAAAAAATGAAATTACCTATTATTTTGATTGTGCAGTGAAGACAGCCTTCATATGTATGGAGGAAAGATTACTCTTGATTCTGAAGTTTTACCAAAAGACTCACTAGAATATTGTTAGTGTGGTTAGTAGAAGATTATTTACTATAAGGAAGCCTTCAGTTATCACTTATTGTTTCTCTACCTAGAATAGTGACAGTCCCTATTCTATCAAACCATTTCTTTTTATATTTTATAGTACTGGCTTCCCCTGGCAGGTATTAAGATCAGTTCCTGAAGTTCAGGTGGCAAAATATAATCTACAGTCAGTGAAAATATATCGAAAACTTTAGGAAGAACTTCAAGTTTAGAATAGGATGTGTTTGTCTCAGATACTAGTAATGTCACCACAAAAATCAATCTTAATTAATGCCATGCTACTTTGCTCACTATATTCCGGAACGTTTTTGTTCATTCCTATGCACGCTAATTTACCCAAGCCCCTGACAGCAGATTGTGTGTGATTAAGAGGGCAGCACTGAGACAGTCATACCAGTGTTTGCGCATTTTTTGTTAATATTTTGTCGAATACATCATCATGCTTATCTTTACCATTTCCCCTTATCTTTTCCACACTGTGTTCCATTCATTATTTTTTACCATTTGTATCACACTCTGATTGTTATTCTGTCTTTGACATTTTTACTATATGGAATTAGATAACTATCATACTGTTTCAGACATGTCCATTATTACCTTCTGAAATCCTTGTATCATGATTGCACTAACAATGTAATTAAGTAACATGTCAACATGTTGGCCCTAATGCATTATTCATCATTTGTCAAGATATGATCCATCATAATGGCCTACTGGGAGATTTCAAACAACCTCATTTGATCAGCTTAATCAATTTGCTGCTGTTGATTAATGTTGCTGTGCTAGTGAAAAGCATGCAATTGCAAAGTATATCAAGTTTTACTCCAAATGATCTGTTATTATACATTTGCATATGGACTGATATATGTACACATGTATATGTGTGCAAGCATATGCACAGCAACAGCAGGAATCAAATAGAATTTTTGAAAATCTAGCAATACTGGTTTGGGAGGAAAAAAAGAAACATACATGTATGTCCTAATTTCACACTGATCTCCCTTTGCCTACCATGTCAAAATCTCTTTCTGAAGTGTTACTAAGGCACATTCTGGCATATTGACTATTACTATATGGTGTACCACTATAAAGTATACACGTAACATTGACGCATTTGGTGTAGGCAAGATGAAGATTCAGTGCTGATAGTGCACAAGGAATAGCATATTGACATTACTAAATTGCCGGTCTTAATGAAAAACATTAAAAAGACAATTGCTCAATCTGATATCAGCAATATGTAATTACCAGTTGTATGATTTCCTTCTATATAATATGAGATCACAAAGTGCACTTTAAAAGAAGAATCTGATATATCCTTCTTGAATTATTTTTACCTCCTACTGCCCTTCTAGGGTTAATACGTTGTAAAGAGTTCAATATTTTATTTTTCCAGTATTTGGTGTGATGTGTTTAAAACTTGCAGAATGATATAGCCTGCAGTAAAGACATGCATTTGATACAAGAGAGCTTATTAGGATATTTACAATCCAGACTTACACACCACTGATACTTTAAACTTGCTAAGCATTTATTTTGAATGATGTTCATCCTGATCTGCTCAAAGTCAGGATAAAAGGAATTAATTAACAAATCATGTTTTAAAGGGAAATGAAAATGACCTCTGTGAGATCACAAAGCAACATATACAGCAGTAGAAGTAAACTTCTATTTTCATAACCTAATGCTACTACTATATATAGTGCTACTTTGGTAAAAGCAGGATAAATTGGTACCTTTCTGTATTTAGTATTGCAAGAAACAGGACTTTTCATTAGTATGAAAAAATTAAAATAGCTATCTCCTTGAAATAACACCTACAGCAGTTTTCAGAATGAGTTGAGCAGAATGCTCAATATGCAATATGCAGCAAAGAAAGATGACCAGCAAATGTCTCCAGAGAACTGAAAGGATATCGTTCTAAACTCTGAATAATGCAAGGTCCTTATCATTAAGAGAGAACAAATGAAGAGTAAGATAGCTACCTCTTGTGAGGCAGATGTCCACAAAACTAATCACACTTTTTTTTTTTTTATAACAGAAGATAAGAGCCAGAGAAAATTCCTTCATTGAACTTAAGTGGAGAACTCAAAATGCTGGGATAATCCTCTGGATCTTTGTATGCATAATCTGAGGAGGGCCTACAGCCAGGGTTTATGCTACTCTTGAAAAGCATATTGTACACCTGGTGGTAGATTTTTGGTGACTTGAAGAACTAGGTGGTTCTCTGCTACAATACTTTATGATCAATTATTATCCATTATGATCCAAAGGTGCTATCAAAAGCAGTTATTAAGACCTGAGCTGTGTGAAGAGATAAGAAAAAAAAATAGGAAAATTAATAGCTCAGTAAAGACCTCTTGAACCATATTTGAAATAGAACTAAGGATATGTTCTACAAATGTACAGTAGAAAAGCACTCAGATGAGCAGGTACCAATTAGTGAAGAAAAGCAGCAATTGTGTCTGATCTTTGCCCAAGAATTCTTCTTGCCCTTACATTCCCTTTTATGCCTATGCACTAGTTTTCACTAATTGTTCAATCAATTGCTACTCCTTATTAACCACTCTTCTACCTACTAGTATAACAATGAAAGTATTAGACCAAGATGTGAGCTCATTTTTTTATGACATAAATGTACATGGGTAGAAAATGGCAAGCACTTAAAACAATCTCATAATAGGCACAATCTAAGGTCACATCACTTCCTCTTTCTTCTTGTAAAATATACAATGGAAGGGTTTTAATCACAGTTATCTAAATGATCTTAGTTCTACAGTTTTACAGCTTCAAAGTGTGTGTTCTGCATACTTAGTCTATAAAACCTATGTAAACATATACATATATAGACACGTATATACACTTGTGCACATTTATGTGTAACAATTCACATCAGAATGTTTCAGAAGATATTCAAACATACTAATTGGCCTCTAATCATTCCCTCTGCTTCACATTTGAAATAATTGGAGATTTCATGTTCTGATCACTGTGAGGTGCTAACGATTTTTTCAAAAGAACAGTTGTAACCAGCTGAGTTAATCATATGGTACACTCTGGTTTTATAAAATTAGGCTAAAATGCTGAATAATCGTATACATTTAATACCATATTTTCCCCAAAGCTTGAAGAATCAGAGAAAATAGAATATTCAGGTGAGAAGAAGAAAAAGATAGGAGAGCAGAAATGCAACTACACATTCACAAAGAGCATCGTGGTTTTATTTTGCATGGCCCCATGTACCAATCTCTAAAAAAAAAAATAAAAATAAAAATATTGTCCTATGCATGCTTGATTAACAATTTCAGGTTATTTTTTTACTGTAAATGTTTTACAGCTTTATCTAATCTTTTCTAGTAATTAATATTGTTCATCATGTTGCTTCTAAAGTGAGATTTTAAATTCCTTGGGAAGAGATCACAAACTTGATTTTTCTGTATGAGGCCTCTAGCAATCTTCTGTCCACTATAAACTAGTGGATAAAATGTGGCTCTCTAATAATTTTATTTCACAAGATAAACACTTGTCAATTCATCACACATTGAACCAAATTAATTTCAAAATTTAGCATCAACCTCTCAAAAAAATCTTTTATACAGATTTCTAATAGCTGAATGCAATTTTCTGTAAATGTTTTTATCTGGTTTTAAGCTTAAAAAAGAGTTTCAGAAAGCCTCAGGATATTTGAGTTACATTGACTCCTCATGAATATGAATAGAGGTAACTAACATCACTATATTTTTAGACTACCTATCATAATTGCTGGAAAGCCAATGAATTATATAGCGTATTCAAGAGTCCAAGTTGGCCGTGCAGGTGTAAGTTGAGCTTGATTCACTATTTTCTAATTTCCTCCTACCTTTCCATAAATTTCTTCTTATTTTAGCCTTCTCAGACTCTTGCTAAGCCCTTATGTTTGATAGCTTCTTAAATGTTAGAAAATATATTCTCTTTCCAAATTTCATATTTTGCATCAAAGCTTTATTCTGCATAATTTCTCCTCTGTTGTACTGACTAACAAACTCTCCTTACTTTTTCTAATCAGTGTTACTATCCTAGAGCTAATGTTTTCTTCTTATTATGAACCCTTTGAACTAGAAAGAAACTCAGTCTTTTAAGGGTTATGGTGAATTGCAGTAGCAGTAATATAAAATACACTGACAGTCTACGACATAAGTAACAGAAGGGGTAGGAAGAAGCAGTAAGATGCCCTGAAGTCACCAAGAGTTCATTTCTGCCAGCCTAGCTGTCATCACACAGAACTATTCCTTTTGCAATAGAAAAATAAGAAACTACTCTCCCTACAGCCATACACACAGAACAGTTACCTTAATGGCATGCTACAAACATCAGCATCTGAGAAACACGTTTACTGCAGTAACAAAACTTAGTAACTGGAGACAATATTTCATGCATTTATTTAGTTTCATGATGCAGTATTTTAAAACACTCCTGAATTTTTCAAAATCGCATGTCACTACACCACTCAAGTGAGAGATTTTTAAAATGGTACCTAAATCAGTACAAATTTAGGCAGCATCTATTTTAATTTAAATAAATAAATAAATAAATAAATAAATGGAATAATCTCACTATGTATGTTCTATTTCCTACCTACCTGAATGTGCAGTAAAGCATAAAGAGTAAATATTAGTTCACCAGTTTCTACTTTTACAGCATTCAACATTCAAGTTACTACCATTATTCATTCAATAGCAACATAGAACGTGCAATGATTAAAAATAAGTACACAAATGAAATCTTGCATATCTCGTCTGGTATACTTTTACCTTTTACTGGTTTATAAATAGCTGTCAATGTGACAATTAAAGGTTAAGAAAGTTTTTTACAAAGAGATAATACTTTATATTAGCCTAGGCTGAAAAAACCTTTCTTCATCTTTCCAATTAAATCAATAATAAATCTTCCCCGTAAATCCTACACAATTATTTTGATACATATTTACACAAAATTAAAACATTAGTCTCTAGCAGTACTTTTGACAAGAAGAATACATAATGTGCATTTTATATAAGACTAATGTAAAGCACTGGTATTTGCTTATTAACTGTTGTCTTTATGTGTTGTTTGCATTACTGAGTTTTGGTTATATGCATATAGTGATTGTGAGCACACAGTAAGAAAAGGTGTAAAAAACCAATGCCTCTCAGTGTTCCAATATTTAAAAAAAAAAAAAAAAAAAGTCCAACCAAGACCACCTAAAAGAGCAACCATTAAGTGTTTTTTAATGGGGAAAATCATACTGCAGCTTTTTCTGAAGAACATGCACTTAAACAGTGCACAAGATGAAATGATCCCAAAACCTTTATTTTCTAATAAGCAGGAAAGCCTGCACAAGAAAGCCTCTCTCCAGTAGCTTCGAATCTCCTTTGTACTGGGGAGCTCAGCACTGGTTCCAGCACTCCAGATGACTCTCACCAGTTCTCAGCAGAGGGGAAGGATCACCTTCCTTGATCTGCTGGCAACACTCCTCCTAAGACAGCCCAGAATACCCTTTGTATCAGATAATATTGATAATTATCTAGAAAAGATTAGTCATCAACAACTAGATAGCATTATGCATTTATAAATAAAGGTTGACACAATGAAAAAGAAATACCGGAAACTAATACACATCTTAGCAAAATGACTTTATGTCCTTTTCTAACTAGACAATAATGAATATTGAACAATATTGAATGAATATTGGTGGTTGCGATGATTTTGACACTGCAGCTCAGTGAATTAAGATATTTTTGATATAGAGGATAAACACACATACTTTTTTCCAAATGTGAGAAAATCACTTAAGAAGCTGTGAAATTGTTTCAGATTTAAGAAACTGATCTAAAATTTGAATCATCATATTGGTTTACCTCCTCAGAAACCTATTCAGAAGGAAGATATCAGCACATCACAGTAACAGTCTGTGTGTATTACAAACTACTATTCCTGGATTCCTGAATATCAGTTTACAAAAAATGCAGCCTTCCATTATCCGCTTATCTGATAAATTATTGTATTGGTCTTTTTAACTTAGTTTCCGTAAACACACAAACATAGCTACAGTACTAAGACTACTGTCAAGACAGACTTAAAATGAAGTCCACAAGTCACAGAAGTCACTAAAGCTCTCACTGGTTTAGTGACTTGCTTTTGTTGCCTGTCCTCAGTGTGATTCTTTCCACTCTCGTGCATTGGCTTCCCAATTATTATGGCATATGTTTTGTCCAAAGACTATAGAAATTAAGAGTAGGTTCTGTGTCATAAAGTGGACAATTGAGAACTCTGAGTTAGTGCCAAACAAAGTACTAATGACAATAAGTACAGCAGAGTCCTATCAGTGTGCAGCTAATTATCTCTGCTGGGGTACCCAACTAATCAGCATAACTGTCAGGCCATGCTGCTGCAGTTGTATAGCTTTGAAAATTAAGATACTGTGCTCACCCAGAACTGCACTTGCTTGGACCAATGTGAGAGGACCACAGAACATCATGCTGAGCTACAATAGCATGCCTTGGAGTTCCTTAATGGTCCAGAAATGCTTTGAGAAAATCAGAAGATGCTTTACTGCCACAATTATTACTACTTATTATTACTTATTTTTGAACTTAGGAGGGAGTTTTTGACAGTTTATTCTTGCACTGCTGCTGTTTCAAGTTTCCTGTTTCAATCAGCTCAGATTACATGTTTTTTACCAAAAAGTCTGGTCTTCTCTTTTTGATGCAGCATGCCCTGACTGAGTACTTAAGCTTCAGAAACCAGCTTTTCCATGTTTTTAAAAAGAAATTTCCTTCAAGTCCACTTATCCATATGTCTGAGCTTAGAAACACTGGGCTGAAATTTCACCAGAACAATTTGCTTGGAATTTGGAAAAAAAATGCTCTGTAGATTTTGGCTCTGTTTGTCTGTGCTAAGGTTCTATTTTATGAAGCCAAATAAGTGGCTGGGCAATGGCAGTTGGAATCAAAGCAAATTGTGTGCCCTTCAGACCTTTGAGATTAATGTTTTGACAATGAATTCACTGCCACAAAATATATGCAAAAATATGCCAGGCATATATCCCCACGCACAAAATGAAACTCTAAATACCATTAAGCGCTGGGTTAGTAGTCCTGTCCTTGAAACAGAAACAAGCATGACAAATGTGAGGACTATAATTATTATAAGAAGTCAGGTATTCAACGTTTCTTTGGCTCTGGCTTTGTTTTTCATTGCAAGTATATACCTGGGCCAGTTGTCTTCCCTGTTTGTGCTAATTACTGCCATTCTGTTGCTTTGTTGCAATTTTTAAGTAATCCATATGTTTGAATTGAATCTCTTTTCCATATGTTCCTTCCTATCAGCTGACACATGCAGAACAGGAAAGATAATCATGCAAGGAGTTTAACTTATCTGTAAGCAAAATACTTAGTTTGAGTTAGCACTTTCATTTTTATTTACCACTTTCATTTTTATCTCAACCATGACTTGACAACAACACACACGCATAAAATTGATATGTGTTCACAAAGAGCTTATCTTACAATGTAATATGCACCAGCTTTATTATTTGGTGTGATTTCTTACTTTATGAATGTAACTCTACATGAGACAGGCATATTGGTCAATATACAGACAGCTAGAGCCAAATACTGGTTTTAATGGGTGTAGACAATCTGCTGTATTTTCTATCATCTCAGACAAATCCTGCCATTTTCAAACAGGCAATAAAGTAAAATATAGTTCTTCCTTTATGTTCTAAAAGGCAAGCAGGCAGTCTCTAAACAGTTTATGCATGCAAAATTGTCTATAAAGTGTCAGTAAACCTGCCATGAAACAGTTAAACTGGTGTCCTAGGAGCACAAAATGCTCAGTTTGAGTAATCATTGAATCCTATACAGATTAAGCCTTACAATTCAATATGCCTGCTACTAGTTTTCTTGTTGTAAAAGTTATGTATATGACTAATTTCATCACATTTTTTCTTTGTACAGCCAGGTAGGCAAACATAATTCAGTCTAACATAAAGTCTGCTTCAGTCCTGTTCTATGAATGAGTCTTTTTACAGAAATCGTTGCACTTCTAAAGTCCAAAATACATTGCCAACTGAAGATTCAAAATGTGGTAGAAAGTTACAAAGGTGGAATATAACCACTTCAAATTTTTTGTTTACAAAATCCCATTAACCATCATTTCATCCCCAAAATCTCTTACACCATAAATAGATGTCTGACAGCCAATCTACCTGGGTTATGAAATCTCTGTACTCCCATAATTCCATGCTAAATCTCATCAGTACAAAATACTTGTTTACAAACTTTAACTGAGCAAACATTCCAAATTTCCCTTCTGTGGGATGTGTCTGCTAGTTGCAGACATGGTTTTAAAGAAAAAAAAAGATATGTGCAAAACTCCACACATACCTACCGAACCAACCACAAGGGAAATTAATTCACCTTCAGAAAACACTCATTTTGTTTCAGTCTGCCTACCTGAGATTGTTGTATGAACTGACAGACAGACCTAGCTGAGAATTGCAATATACCACTAGGAAGCTTATTTGCAGAGAGCAGACATTTTATCAGTCTGACAGTGCTATTGAATTCAAAACAACAAACAATTTTAGTCTGTAACAAATTAAACATTGTGCAGAACTAAAATAGTTGTGGTTGAAAAGCATATGCACATTTTACCACTTGCAATAATAAAATGAGGCAGTACATGTACATCGTGGATGCTCACGTCATATAAAGAAGAGTTTACCAGCATCTTGACTACCAGGTACTAGTCTAAGAGGAAAGGTTTAGTCCATATGCTGAATAAATCATTCCAAAATCTGTTTCACAAAGAATTATGTGGATCCTACTCCTTGTTGCTGCAAGTATGCTCTCTCATAGCATCCTCTGCAATGCCTCAGAATCAAAATCCCTACCACTCTATACCATGCTAGATACAGACACTGTACCCATGGTGAGAGCACACACAGGTATCCGGACACTCTCCAATGAATTTCCTGGCTGTCAGACCCCAAAGGTTACTGTGGCCTGCTTGTCACGCCCTTCTCTTTCACACCACAACTCACAGCCCTGTCCTTTTCTGCATGGTGAGGTTTTTTAGAAGCAGCACATTGTAGGCAGGACATGCAGCCCACACATGCATTGTCACGTCCTGGGTGTCATGTCCATCAGGCACCTGATGGGGGCTGGTCCTCCACTGCAGGGAAAACCTCTGCAAGACACTCTTGGTGCTGCCCATGGCACACATGGGCTGCCATCCATAAATGGCCATTTTGAACCCATTATACCTATGTGATCTCCAAGCAGCCACAGATTAGCTACTTGTCTCCTCCTGCCATATTAAAGTGGAGACAGAGAGGTCCCACATCTCCCCAGCCCAACAGGATATCCATGCAGCATCTCTGGGGCAGCCTCTGAGCTTTGCATGGTGCTACCAGGCTCAAGCAACCCTGTATGCACATATGGGAACCAGGACAAAATGCCAATCCAGGAGAATACGTATGTGAGGACAGCAAGGAAATCCCCAAAGGGAATCCCCAGAATGACCAGGTAAACCAGAAGACCCATCTAATGGGTCTGTAAATCAGAAACCATTTTCAGGAAAGCTTGGGTGGATATCATGCCAGCATGGCTATGGGAGACAACAGCCCAAGCCACTAGAGAGGCCTGAGGAGGCTGGATTCCAGGGATTTAACCTGTTTTTTAAAGCTTTAAACTTTTATCAGCAGACTTTCATCATCATTCTGGTGGTTCTGAAACAACTTTCTCAATAAACTTAATGGTCTGAACATAAATTATTTCAACACTTTCTTTTATCTTATTATGAAATTTATTTTTTTCTCCAGCTGTTACTAACAGAATGTGAGATTGATGATACAAACTTTTCAATTTGTTAAACTTCATATCTGTTTAACATTGTCAGAAACATGCTCTGTAATGAAATCGTACAGAAAATAAATTTTGTTATACTAGGGTGAACTTAGTAAATACTTCTATCTGATTCTTGCATAGGTTTTCTTCAATGATCCTGACTTTCTCATAACAGGGGCTTTAGGAACTGAATTTCATATTAACTATGTGGTACCGATCACTTTGCCATAGTAGAGAGACAGCTGCTGCTCCCAACCAGAAATTCCGTATAGCAAAATCTAGATGAAGATCTGTACCTGATGTCAGCTACCATCTCCATTATAACCGGTAAAGTCCAGATTAGCCAGAGAGGTAGCCCTTAATAAATACACAGTAGGACAGTCACTGAAAATACAACGGCAATGCGTTAAAAGAGTGCATCTGTCCTAGCAATGGCATGTGCATCGTTTGCTTCTTTTCAAAGTTTTTTTTGTTTGTCTTGTATAAAAATGTATCATGTGAAGTGTATAATAGAGAAAGTGGGAAGGCACATCATAAAGCTCACCAGAATCCAGTAAAGCAAGAAAAATAGCATATCAAGAGTGCGTTAAGGTAGAATTTAAAGACTAAAATGACTGCACAGAAGGAAGTGAACTGTAATCTTCATCTGTAATTGCAGGCCAGGAAAGTGGAAAGTTTATGAAAATCTATTGCCGAAATACACCAGAAGTTTGTGAGACATTGGAAAAGAAAACTTGCTACTCATAAAAGGTAGATGCCAGTTTTTACCAATAGGTACCAAGCTGTACAATATACAAGAAAATAAAAGTCCAGGAATCTTCTTGAACTCTGCAAGACTGTAATAACAGCCTTCATGTTGATATGAATGGGGAAGGGCTTCAAAAATGGCATGTGTTGTTGACACCTACAGCAGCACTTATCTACCTGCAAATTCTCAGGACAAACAGATCTGTAATAAACTGATTAAATCGTGGCAACTCACAGAGGTGGGACAAGATAGAGAACCAACCAGTATCATCATCTGACTGGTACCAATGCAACACATCCAAAATCAGCACACTGCTAAGAAGAAGTCAGGAAGTATGGGGAGGAGCTCAACATCTGGTGCCCCCTCATCCTCCATGTTACTGCAGCAGCCTGGACAGACTGCCCAGATGAAGGTGTCTTCATGCCCGAGCGCTTGGTAGACTACTTATATATGTTGGGCTGTTGTTGGGTCTAAGACTGAGTGTGAAATCACTTGTGCTTTAAATTAACCTTTCTTTCCTGCAAGGTATTGCACTGACCTACTGAAACATTATCTTCCATAGGGCAATTGGGCAGTCATTATGTTTTCAAGATGTTCTGAACAATTAACAGACTGCAATAAGCTGTATACATGTATACATGTATCTGAGATGTATACTGTAACAAGCAATTCACATTTATACATGCAATTATAACTTGTGAGATGAAATGATCCATCTGTCAAACTGAAGGGCCATCTCTAGTGTTAAATTATGAAAGAAAACCAGAATTCTAGGACTGTTTTGATCCCACCCTGACAGGCAGTTCTAAAATAGTCCAGACGAGTTGTAACTGGTCCAGCACAGAAAAGAATGCATCATGATCTCTTTCAGTACCACATTGCAGACAACTAAATTTATATGTCAAAATGTTGCAAGAGCAATTAAAATACAGAAATATATCTATGTGGAGCCATTCTAGATGTCCTAGAATAACTGAGATACTTGCTTAGAGCTGCCATATGTGCAGAGTATCTATGGGAGTTCTGTACCTCTTGGGATGGTAGGATACCTTAGGATATCTAAAATGCTGTCAGACACCTAATTTTAAGCAGCTAAATTATTCTGTATGGAGAGCATTCAGCTATGAACAGGTAAACAGCTGGTGTCATCTGGGAGTTTGTGGAGTTTTTGAGACATCCAAACAAAGCAGACCAATACAGCACAGCACTGGTGTGCAGGCTGTGCTGCTCTTGGGTGGGACTCCGCATGATACCTGAAGTAATACTGGAGAGACTATTTTCATATACCAGAATGCTATTCTGTGCATCTGGATATGTACTAAGTGTCTGTACACAGAGTCAATGCAGTTCTGGGAATCACAACTGGAATTAATTAATTTTTTTTCAGTTTGAGATGTCCTTGCATATCCTGATACCTGACTGATACAAAAGGCCAAGCATTTTTCTAGGTCCTATGTCTTATGTGCTAGTTTCTTGTATATTCCTAGGACACTAGGCAATAAGACAGCTAACGTGGTCACAGTCAATTACATAAAGCACTTGCATGTTCCCTGATGCTTAGACATCTACATTTATTTTCCTGTACCCTCAGGCTGAACTCTGCCTGAGCAGGATAAGGACAATGTTGATCCAAGAAAAGCGGCACATGCCACCCTCTCCTAACCCTCTGGGGGATGTGGTGGCCGTGTCACAGTGGGCAGCAGATCAGTGGTGGCCATGTCATAGTATGTCTGTGCCATGGCCAGCACAGGGCCATGAAATGGTGTCTGCCTCCAGGTGAGAGGTGCTCCCATACAAACAGGAGCAACCACTGGTGCTGTGGCTTTTTGTCCATCCCAGTGCATTTGAGCAGGCTTCAAGAGCCGTAGATGTGCTTCCCAAGGAAACACTCTGGGCTGGGCCCCACGTCAGCTGCTGCCTGGTTTGTAGCCTGGTCCCAGACATGTGGGTTGGCACCGTCTGGACAGGGAGCATGTTGTACCACAACACTGAGGGTTGGGGGATGGGAAGGTGTCATACTGCCAGCACGAGGTCCAGCCCAAGGCAGCAATTACCCCATTTCAGCACTCCCTGCTGCACTGCAGGCTTTTCAGGGGTGTGAATGCTGTCTGCCCAATTCTGCACCCATGTTCTTCTGCCCAGGAGGTAGCAGAGGCTAACGTGGCCAGACACGCTACCTTTTAATATGTACCAATGCTATCTACTACTGGCTAATCAGCAAGACTGAATACACAAGAGCACAAGTAGAGGTACATAAAGCACAACAAGCATTTCCTGTCATGCTGTGGACCCAGACCCATCCTTCCCCTGATTCAATGTTTCCATGCCTTCATTCTACAAAGAAGCAAAAAAAAAAAAAATTAACACTGCTGTGACTTAATCAGAAACACTGCCTCTGGACTACTGTTTCATTTGCAGTCTCTACCAGAGGTTGTAAAGGTTGCATAGGTTGCATATAGATGCATAGGTTGTGGGAGCACTATGTCTCTTGACCTGTGGGATAGCCATTGCTCACAGCATCTCCTCTTCTTTCACCATTTCTCCTCCCTTGCCCAATGCCAAATGGAAAAATCAGCATTTTCTGCATATATGTGCATCTGTGTGCATGTGTATGTGATAGTGGATGCACACTGGCAAGCTTTCTTGATTCTGAGCCTACCAGGACCTTGCCATTACACAGTGTTTGGCACTGCTCTCCAAAAAGTGCTGATGACAGTCTTGTTAGAAAAGCATTCAGGCATCTTCAGCCTCATGATTGTCATGAACAGCTAGGGACAGCTGCTTGTTCTGTCATGAACAGGTTGTCAATCCCACAGGAGCTCTGGAGAACCCAAGAGCCAAAGCTCATGTTCTACTGACAACCCATCTCATTTGTTATGAGGCCATGGTGGAGACTTCTGAATATTTTGAGGTACATAGAAGCGCATCTTCAGATGAGTCAGGTGCAGGCACATGTTGGATGTCAGAAATCAATCAGCTCCCAGAGGCCAAGAGATATTCTGCTCCCACAACCTATGCATCCGGTAGGAAGTGCAAATGAAGGAGCAGTAAGGCAATACATAGTCTTGTCAAGGCCAGGGTAAAGAATCTAGGCTTTCTGTCCATGGAAAATTATCTGGAAAATTCTGTGTTAAAGCATACAACTGCTTTAACAAAATCTGAATTTAGGCTGTGTTTGAGAGACGTTAAGAGTTAATAGAGAATGTATATAGGTTTAATGTAAAAACTGCTATTCTATGGGTCTTGAGAATGTCTGTTACATAGGAAGATTTTTTGGCTCCCCACGGTGAAGACAATATAAACCAAAGTATTTTGCTGAAGTAGTATTTTCTATTACAAAACTTGTTTGATTAATATTATGCAGCAATATTTTTTCATCAGCTATACTGAAAAATACATATTTTTTAAGAAATACACTTATTTCTTTAAAATGCCTTAAATTAGTGTCCATAATTTAAGAGGTGGGTCAGGAGATGGGTAGTGGAGACAAGACTTCAGACATTACCAGTGTCGACATGCTCCTATTTGAGTCTTGTTAGTTGACCTCAGGGTAACAGGTAGAGGTAAAACTAAGTTACTCCCCAAAGCATGGCCTCCTGTGGACTGGAACAGGGTGGTAAAAAAGAAACATTGCAAGTAATGCTTTTACAGTTCATATTGATAAAATCCTATTTAGATGAAGAAGAGAGAGATTATGAAAAGCGGCCTCTGCAAGTTTAGGACAGCAGATGCCACACTGGAAAATTGCCTGGTTGTTCTGTGGAATTTGTAGACAACAAAGAGAAAGGCCATTGTATCAAGTCAACGAGGACAGAATTGCAAAGAAAATAATTTGTGGATACTTTATTGAATTATGATATATATTAAGAGTGTGGAAATTGGATTTCCCTAAACCTGCTGTACTTTAATTTGTAACTGTAACATTCTTCCATTGTATTTACTGAAAAATATTGCTGCAAACTATTGAAACAGATTTATGGTAGAAAATATTTGTTCAGAAAAACACTTTTTGGTGGATTTGCAGAGCAAATATATTCCACACAAGAACATTTCTGCAAAATGAAAAGATATTTCAGAAAAAATCCAATATGCATTCTAAGAAAGTATTTACATTTGCTTTTTTTCAGTACTGTTTTACACTTTCTTTTGGCGTATTAGTAATGGCACATAATCTGAGAGGCTACAGGGTGAGAGACTATATTATAAGCAAATGAACAAAATAATGTATTATCCAAAATATTGGAGAATAGGTCCTACTAGATATTTACATTATTATTGGTGAATGATTTTCGTGTTAATATGAATTTGGTTAATTTGTTTTACCTACTCATCTTTACAAATGGGTTGTGATTACTGTGTATGAATCAATCTATCCCTTTTGAATATGCACTTCCAATGCACTAAGTGGATGCAATGAATAGCATTGTTTGGGGGGCATTCTTTCATAATGGTTTGTAAAAGGTAAGTTTTGAAATTGGCTTTCTTGCAGTTATTTTTTTGCCATCCAGCTTTCTGTCTCTCTCCACTTTCCACTTACAAATTCCTTCGGCCTGATAAAGTAAAATTTATTTTGTCATCCTCCTGGCACCTGCCAGCACAAGTGGACCTTGGCCTTCCTTGTCACATCCCTGCATACCCTGACAATGTTCCTATAGTCCTCCCACTTAGCCTGTCCTTTTTTCCACCTCCCAAACATTTCTTTATTGAGTTTAAGATTACTAGGACCTCCCTGCTCATCCATGCAGGTCTCCTGATCCCTTTGCCTAATTTCTTCATCATGGGGATACACTGGTCTTGGGCTTGGAGGAAGTGATGCTTAAATAATGACCAGATCTCTTGGACTTCACTGTCTTCTAGAGCCCTATCACAGAGTATTCTTCTAAGTAGGTCTTTGAAGAGGCTAAAGTTAGCTCTCCAGAAGTTCAGAGTTTTAGTCCTGCTTACTGTTTTGTTTCCCCCACACAGCACTGAGTTCCACCATCACATGATTGCTACAGCCAAGGCTGCCCCCAACTTTTACGTCATCAATCAGTCCTCCCTAGTTTGTAAGTACAAGGTCTAGCAACACAACTTTCCTCATTGGCTCCTCTACCACTTGTAATAAGAAGTTATCTTCAATGATCTACAGGCATTTCCTGGACTGTCTGTGCCAGGCCATGTTACCTCTCCAACAAATATCTGGCTGGTTGAAGTCGCCCCAGGAAAGCCAGTGCCTGTGATCATGAGGCTATTTCCACATGCCCATAGAAGACCTCATCAACTTCCTCCTCCACTAGATGACTATTGCACTAGAGGAATGTGCAATCCTACACATTTATATCTAGATTTGGCCTTAATGCAACAGGACCTCAGTATATTCTTCAATGTCTCTACTAAAGATACTACCAGAGGATAGAAATTGGCTGTGAAACTACGTTTTTTAAGTCTGTTTTCTCTTTCTGTGCTTTCTGAACTATTTCACTGAATTCCATGGTACTTATTTACTTGTAATCTCACTGAAGTTATTCAAATGATTAGTTCCATCTTTACACTATATGTTTAAAGAAAAATGAACTTTCAAGGTATTCAATTATGCTGCAAGGGTTTAGAGCTATGAGGGAAGTGAAAATAATTCATAATTAGTTAAAAAATAAAAAGATTTCAAAATGTCACATTCTGTTCTTGCACATATTGGAACGTATTCTTACTATTTCAAGGTGTACTGGGTTCAGCTGTAACAGATATTTTTTTCTTCCTAGTAGTTGGTGCAGCTCTGTTGACTTTAGTCTGGGAACAATGCTGATAACATACCAGTGTTTTAGCTGTTTCTAAGTAATGCTTACTCTGATCAAGGACTTTTCAGTCTCTCACGCTCTGCCAGTGAGGAGGGACACGGAAAGTCGGGAGGAGGCAGAGACAGGACACCTGACCCAAACTAACCAAAGGGTTATTCCATGCCACAGAACATCATGGCCAGTATATTAACTGGGGGGAGTCATCCAGAAGGCCTAGATCACAGCTCAGGTCAGGCTGGGTGTCGGTAGGTGGGTGGTGAGCAATTGTACTGTGCATCACTTGTGTTTGGGTTTTTTTTCCCCTTTCCTTTTTTGTTTTATATTCTCTTCCCGTGTTATTTCCCTTATCATTATTATTATTGGTGGTTGCAGTAGTAGTTTTGTATTATACTT
>JANHGB010043781.1:16981-37271 GCA_026283785.1 Coracopsis vasa | reverse complement strand
TGCCCTGGCGGGGTTGTTCTGACCCTGCGGCTGTTCCTGTTGCCCTGCTGCGGCTTTGGCCCCAGGCTCAGCCGACATCTACCCCCCAGCGCCAGGGGTTTTATGTGGATAAAACAAGCAGGTTTTTAGGCCTGGACGACTCCAGTGTTTCTGGTCTCTCTCTGAATTTCGACTGTGAAACTCTGCCCGAGTTGGTGCAGACCACGACTGCAAGGCCCCTCTAGCTCCGATTTTGAACTCTGGGGACCAGCTCCCGGGGCCTGGTTGAGGTTAAAATCCAGATTGTTTATGATATTTTTGATAAATTACGGAGGGAAGCTGGGGGAGGGGGGTTGCGTTGCACAAACACAGGCGGTAGTACCAGCTATGAACGTGACCAGCAGCTCCTGCCTGAGGAACACAGCATTTCCAGCCGGATATGGCTGTTGTGACGAAGACCTTGGAACCAGCGCGCAGCTTTGCTGCCCGTGTGGGACTGCGTACCGCACATGGTGGAGTGGGATGGCCCACTATGTCTCTCTGAGCAGATCACTTTTCAGTCCTGTGGCCTGCAGGGATTTCTAGTTTCAGTACTGTTAGGCCTATTAATTGGAAAACTGGAAGGAAGGTTTGTCTTTGCCTGAGCATTGGTTTTCTTTTGTCTTCTATTTTGAGATGTCTGGCTTCTCATTTCCAAGCTTTTCTTAGGGACAGCAATGTTAAGAGAGAGACATAAACTAGTGGCAGCTTTTTTTTTGTCTGTTTGATTCCAGACCATCTCTGTTTTATCCCTTACTCCCAGCCACCTGTGGTGAAGCATGCCCAAAATTCCTTCTAAAACCATACTGTAGCATTAGTTTCTCAGAGTTTCTTATTTCATGTAGTTCAGCTGTAGGCTCGTATCTTTCCTATTGAGTAGAAGGAAAATTCAACTTTTTTAATTTATTTTTTTTCCAGTCTTGCCTTATACAGACCTTCAGAAAACCCAGCGTCTGAATGTGTGATGAAGTGCTGTAAAAGTGTGCAATCAGACGGAAGTAATTAGAACATAGATATTCATAACAAGCAAAATAGCCACCATTTTGGAAGCAGCTATTTTGAACTATTTCCATTTAGCAGAAGACGTGACTTTATTGAGTACTAAGCTTTAAAAAAATTGGGAATGAGGACAGCCATGACATCCTCCCACACAGAGAGACAGAAATCTAGGAATTAAAAACATTATTTATGGCAGTTGGTGCAAAGAAGAGCATCTTTAAGTCTGATGGGGTTATGTCGACCATATGATGTACATCAGTGCTGGCAACTCGGTGGTCTCTTTCACAACTCTTAACTATGTCTTTCTCCATATGACTGAGCTTCAAAAGGATTTTTGCTTCAAATAGGTTAACATAATTTTTCTAAATGAAGGAACATGTATATGAGAGCAAAGATTCTAAAAGAACTGTTACTCCTGTTTAAGCAACACGGATGTCCAATTATTAAAGAAAACAAGATATGCAGGAATAGACAGAAATAGCCAGTTTTCTTTCCCTCTCTTTTCTGAAGTTGCATCTTGATGCTAGCTGCAGTGAATCATGATGGCATGGTTGTCTGAGAAACCAAGTAGTTTTCATATCACCCAACAGTGCATGCTAAGAAAAAGAACTGAGAACAACTAGAAGTGAAACTATCATGACATAATCTATCAAACCTGAAAAGTAATATGGTAATTTAGGAGGTACTGTGTGGTACAAGTAGGTGGCAGCATTATTCCTGGGTCTCAGTAAATTTTTCTACATGCCATAAATGTATTTTGCTAATTTGTATCACAGGACAATACATAAACTGTTGCTTTCTCTTACTGTCTTTTGATAATGTTGCATATATATGACAGCCAAGCACATGCATCAATTGCTCTTTTAATTCCACAATATTTTTTTTTAATCCTAACTTTTCTGTATAATAGAGGTATTAGGCATATGAGGAAATAGAATTTTGAATTTCACAAATTGTGTCTTGAGAACCACAGGTAAAAGGCATTTTTTGTTGTGATCATACACTTAGGTTGCTTAACACCTTCTCACAACTCCGCTGTTCATTCAGTCCACAGCTTTCTCCTTGCCCATTCCTGAGTTTCCCATCCACAGGGGAGGAAAAAAATCATGATAAAGCTGGCTAAAAAATATTTTGTAGCAGCCTAATCCCACAGGAGTAGACTTTGCATTTGCCCTTTGTAATAGACAAACAATGCCAAAGGAAGAGGTCTTGGCACACAGCTGTTACTTTCACAAGAAAGGCATATGTGGCTTCAACAAGGTCATCAGTGCCCTAGCACTTTTCAGGTTTTGTCAGAATTTCTTTTTCCCTAGTCTGCCAGTTAGCCATCTCCCTCCGCAGTCACGTAAGTCCCGGAGATGGCATGAGGAAGGAGTAGAAATGCACAGCCAAGGTTAAAAAATGAATACAGCCCTGGATTAGTAGTGACTTGAATCAACTCAAACTGATACAAAATGGCATCTTAATTCAGCATGCAGCTGCAGCTGTCTACACCTCTCTTAAATATATTGGAGAGTACCCTGAGTTGAAAACAAGGTGAAGATAGGAATTTGCGGGGTACATCTTCTGCCAATTCATATTAAATCTCTACAATTTCAAGTTGTCTGTAATCTTACGAAAACCCAAACTACATAACTCCATTTCCTATTGACGTTAAGCCAAGGTAAATGTCAGCCACTTACCAAACTGCTTGTATGAATATGACAAGTCATATGTTGTTATGCTATTCAAAACTGCAGGAGAGATGTTCCTATTGCCAGGCTTGCAAATGGGCACCAGGCATTCTTATACTGCCTAACAGTATGGGTGGGATGGAAGGGTGGAAGGACTGCTTCCTTCTGCAGCAGAGCAGTCACCTCCTGGTATGCACTGCCAACACAGCAGGCTTTTGCAGGTATGTGGTATATGCAATTTGTCTGCTCCTAGTAAGGAAGGTAAAACTGCCCATAGATATACTAGCTGCACATCTTGAAAGATTCAGTTGCTTTGTCCTTCTCCTATGCAGCACAGGAATAAAAAAATGGATCTCTTGAATTCAAATGAGGAAACTGGTTTAGTGCAGAAGAAATTCGTAGTACTAACGTTTAGCAGACAATTATTGACCACTAGAGGGAATCATAGGAGTGGAGGAGTTGTGTATACTACATAATAAATGCTTTCCTCTAACGCAAGCTTGCCTACGTGCAATGCTGTATTGTATGTGCACAGTTTAAAAATGATTGAGAAAAGACAGCACTTCATGCATAATTCATGCATTGGTATAAGAAGCTTATATTAATTGAGTTTAAAACAGATCAATAACAGGTTTAATTGTTAAAATGAAATAATTCGTTTATACAGATATTTATCAGTTTAAATTAATGCATTAACCCTGTAAACCTTTTCAACTTCCATCTGTAAAAAAGTACTAGCCATTCTTTCAACCTATTAAAAAAATAGGCACTGTTCTTCAGACTTGTGGACATTTAAACAACTGTAGCTTACTTGTTTAAAAGCTAATGTTAAATTGATTTTAATCCTTCTATAAAATCCTTCTTATATTTACAGATTATTTGGGACTACCCACCCCAGGCAGTATCAACTTAATTACATCGTTGTGGAACCGGACTGCAAGTTAAAATTGATCTATATATAAATTATATCACTGTTGCAAATAGAGTAGATGTGAATGATGAGTATACTAACATCACTGAACCTGAATGGATTTATGCTAGCTACAGGAATCCTGCACATTAGTTTAAGGGCTACCCTCCTGAAATTGAAGCTGACCTCCCGTCATAAACATTTGATTTAGAAATTACCCTTATAACATCTCACAGACCAAACCAAGCCACCTGAAGTTGTGATGTCAAAGCTTTCAATCCAAAATGAATTATTTCAAGATATTACACACAGTGATAAATTCTGCAGAATGAAAATTGCAATTTCTTGAAGGTGGACTGCTCTCAGACTGCTTTTTCAGAGGACATATCTCTGCACAAACTGTGGGGGAGAGGTCAGAACTGGGCAGTCATCAACACCTTGCACAATGACTGTAGTATACTGACTAGCCCTGCTTTTCCAGTACTTGTCTAAGGAGACACTGGCTCTTCATTGTCCTTGAATTGGAATAAGATGAATAAGGCACACTGAATATATTAATGCACACCAATATAGCCAGAAAGGTGTTGACCATAAGCAGCTTTACAAAAGGAAAGCTGAGTGACTCATGGTATTACCAGCACCTTTCACCTCTGTCATGGACTCAATTGTCTTTTCAGTACCAAGATAGTCATTACCCCATGAAGACTATTTACTTCTGAAGTTTCTCATGGATTTTTTAAAGAGAAAGTGAGAAGATGATTTAGTCTGCAGGTGCCCTGTGAACATTTGTTTGCAGAAGAGGCTGTGGAATACTGGTCATGATTTTGTGGACATTATTCCATTATGAATGAGACTGAAACCTCATACTAGTGCAACATATTAAGTGAGCAAAAAAAGACAGACCTGCAGTAAGTCTTGCCACTGCTACAGCAAATGTTCAGCCTGGCAGGACAAAGCAATGAATATTCCAAGTTCATATTTCTCATTCTTTTAAAAATAAACTGTGCCTGTTTTGCTCTTCAGACCATATGGCATGAATCATTTCAGTGAGGCATTCATCACATCATGATTTACACTGACATTATTTCTTAGAAGTTAAGTGGTGGGGCTTCACTGTTAGGAGCTTCATGTATTACAACTGTTCTCTGTTCTCTTTCACTTGTGTCACTGAAAGGTGACTTTATTAATCTCATCTCGAAATTAGAGTTACAGGAATGAAAAACCAAGCACAAAGTGTTCCCGCTTTTAGGCTTTCTGTCTGAAAATTAATCTCCTCATAAATGTACATAAACTTTTAATCTTTTGTACTCATGTATGATGTAGTCATAGGTGCCCCTTTGATCTTGATTCTGGGGGTTTTTTCATTTTAAGAAAGTACAACAGAGAAAAGTCTTATGCTAGTTCTTACACAAACACCAAATTAATTGAAGTATGTTGAATATTTAAACAGTGAAGAAGGTATGTGACCAGGTGTGTGAGTTGCCTGAAAGGGACTCTCTGAGGTCAGAAACCTGCTACTGAGTCCCCACAACCTTGTCAATAAAACACTGGAAGGCTGCAGAGTTCTCCAGTAAGGCGTGTGTTCAAGGGCACCACAGGCACTGTGCTGCCTCCCCAGGGAAGCCAGGTATGTAGATTTGCAAAAGCTCCCTCTTTCAGTTCACAACTCTTTTTTTTTTTTTTTTTAATCACTACTTGTTTATATATTCCATGGATTTGCTACAATTTAGTGAATTTTCTGTGTTTTGGGGTTTGTTTTGTTTTGTTTTTTCACCATTAGCTTCTTTTTGATGAGAAGAACCAAAATTGGAGAAAACTGCCAGAGCTCATGGATAACATGACTGAAAGAATCTCAAGAGGAGAGAGGCAACAGAAACCTGTGAGAGGGTGGGAGAAGGGACATTTAAAGAGCATCTGTGTATATACATATATATATATTATATTTTTATATTTTAGTATTAAAGTTTAAAGCAAAGCATCAATAAAGTTGAATGCTTATTGTCCAGAGTAAAGCATTCAAAAAGTCATTAAAGAAAAATTGTAATGGGAGAGGTGATTAAGGAAAAAAGAAAAGATTAAAAGAAATTACTAAATATTAGTAGCTAAAAAGATACACTGGCTAGAAAGGTTGAGTGTGGCTGCTTCATTCCCATGCCTCTCAAGTCCTGAGTGCGAGGAGTATCCAAAATAGGAAGTGGTGAGTATTTGGATGCTAGCCTCCAACCCATAATATTAGAGGTTTTTTGACAAGACAACAGAAGAAAAACAATTGTCCAGTCTGCTGTCTCATCTCCGTCTTCTGTGTTTCTACCTCCAAGCTCATCAATTTCTCATGCATGCTTTCCTGGGGGTCTTGATCCAGAAATTTTCTCCTATCCATCTCAATCCTGTTCTTGCCCCAGTTCCACTCATGAATTTCAAGATACTGCAAAGCATGGAAAGTGCTAAAGGTTCAGCAAAATAGATGCTTAAATAATCTAATCTATGTGAAGCAGCTGAGCCAACAGGGCTGAAGTAATAAAAAAATTGAGTAAATTAAAGGAGCATGAAGCATTTTTTTGAGCTGAAATGATTGAAGTCTGACAACATTAGAAGCAATTAAAAAATGTATGATGTGGCCTTTAATGCATACAGTCTTGCTCTCATGGAAAAGTTAATACAAACATACATACGTCCACACATACATACATATATATACATATATATAAAAGCAGGTCACTAACTTGTATTTGTGGCTGGGGGTAGGTTTGGGTTCTTAGGCTCTCTCTTTCAAATGATTTACCTATGTAGTGCTTATAAGTTCTCAACCTAATTCTATTGGATTCTCCTAGAAAAAGCAAGCAGGTATTTTTAAAAAGCTTATTTTGCTTTGTCTCGAACTGTAGGCCTTTTTTTCTTTTCTTTTTTTTTTTTTTTTAATAGTAACTCAGCCTTTTGGGTTTTCTTTCACCCCTTTCACCCCCTCTGTTGCTATTCCTTGAGAACTGTGGGTGGCCGATGAAGCAGTGAACATCACATGATGTCACTTAGCAACCTGATGTTCATAAATAGCAACAATCATTTTTCTAATGGCTATTTTTTCCCATCAGGAAAAATGCTTAGACCCAGTCCATTCTGACAGTGCCAAATTCTTCCTCGACTTTCTAGCATATTTATTGCTTATGCTCTCCTATTGGGGGTCTGATTTCAAATGTTAACATCATGGTTGATGCTCTGAGAAGGCTTCTAATATATTTCTGAGTTTACTGGTAATGGATAATGACAATAATTGTTAGCACCCTTGGAGCTCTTTAAGAATACTCTCCTCTTCCTTTCCCCAAATGTCTGCATTGCATGAATCTCAGATGACTTCAACATACTGTTTCTGAGATGAAATCAGAAGGGTCATCCAGAAATTACTGGTTTTTGAAGTGCCTTTGGGGAATACTTAGGAAGCTCAGAGATTTTTCAATTCTTTCAGAAAGAATCTGGCAGGATTTTTGTGCGTTCTCTTAATATTAGTATAATCCTTTAAAATACTTGCTATGTTGTAAAAGACTACCTTTCCTCAATTATTAGGTTTTGCCAATAGCATACCTTCACATGAGCTATTAAGACAGAAACCAAAAGACAAGGTTATAAACTAAGAAAAGTAAAATTGTGCAAGCCTTTGAAAAAGATCTTGCAAAAAATTGCTTAGGAAATATAGCAAAATTATGCAACCACCTAGGCCCATTGCAGCGTGTCCCCAAGGAGATCTCTCTCTGAGAGCATAGAAAAAAAACCTCAAATCCTGTCTGTGCAGCATCAGTTCCCCTCTCCCTAACCATATGGCTGCTCCTCAAAGACTTGGGGGCTCTGTAACTGAGAAGAGGGAGTAATGTGGGTGAAACCAAGACACTGTCATCATGTGTGCGTGACCGCTCTTCTCACTACTTGCATTGCTAATTGGTACACCGTAACTAGGTGCTAAACTACACAGATAGGGAGAAGCATCTGGATTTCTTACTTCCTTTGTTTTTTATTTTTTATTTTTTTTTAAATTAACATACTACACAGCACAGGATAAAAGACCCAGCTACCTTTTCATATCCAAGACTTTTGTCATCCGTACCTTCCTTCTGTGGAGCTGCATTTCATTCTGCAAAACTGGAGGGGAAAAAATTACATTAGAAACATCCCACAAAGCTTTATATATTTCTCACATAGCTGTACTATCTTGTATCAGCAAACTGTTGTTATCTGAGCCACTTCAGGGACATAGGGTCCTATCTGGAGGGTGACAGCAATAAAAGCACTATGAAATTTCAACTTTGGTGTGTCTGGTGGAAGCCAGAAGAATGGGAACTGTGAAACGCACCACTTCCTCTTGTTTGACGGAAGTAAGGACAGCAATGGCACTTAATCAGCAGCTCTCAAAAAGTCTACTAAAACTTTTAAACTGAGCTTAACAGGCAAGGCAGATACAGTGATCCCTGTTACATATTACTTTCTGTTTCTTCCCACAAGCAAGCAAAGTTAAGACTAATGGCCTGAAAGAGGAATTCATCCAGGCTGGAATTTGGATGTAAATTATGCAAACTGAGAAAATGAATGAGAGGTTATGGCCTCTGCAAGTGCATGTCTTACTCCTTGCCAATGCAAGGTTTATTTTTGTGTGTATGTGCGGGGTGTGTGTATGTGCTTGTTGGGGTTTTTCTTTAATTTTTATCACTATGTACATCATGTGATTACTTCACAACATATTTTTATTTGTCTTATAGTCCTTTTACACATTATAATGTGAATTAGAGTTGGGAAACATAGCTAAATGAAGGACAAATTGTGGGGTGTAACAAAACAAATCACAAACAGTTATGAGCTGCGATAAAGATGAGTTAGGAAGAATATTTCATGCTCTTTGTATGTCAGTAGATGGTGCTCTGTGTACTATCTGCATATATAGTGTATGTGCATAGAATGGTTTTATAGACAGTGATTATTAGTACCCTTCCCTTAGTGTAATGGGAAGGAATTCTGGGGGGGAAACAGTATATTAAATTCAATTATAATTAATTATATTAAATTTTAATGATTAGTTAAAATTATAAGTTTATGTAATTTTAATTATATTAACTTAAAAATATACTTTTTGTCCTTTTTTTTTCAAACTTTTTTTTTTTTCTGTTCAGGTTTGTTCTTGGAGGGTTTCTGCATCAGATTATAAGATAGTAAATAAAAACAAACTATTAAATAAGTTTGCTTCACAAATTAACTGATTTTCATTGTAATCTCTATACACACTTTCCAGGTCAGTCTTCTTGCAGACAAGCTAATGGGGGTGCTTAAATCTTCAAGTAGGTTTTGTGTGCTACCAGCTGTAACATGCAAAATGTCCTGTTCGAAATGCCCAGCCTACACTCCATAAAGCATGAAAAGACTTAGATGTTGAAGGTGAAGTTCATAAGGCTGAATGACCTGAGCAGGAGATAGCTTGATTATCCAGTGGGAGACATTGAGGGGCAGGCAGGGATCTAAGTGTCACTGTTTTTCTTCTAAGGAAGAGTCAAATTGGGGTTTTTTTTGTAATACTTAAGAGGGATGGAGCATAGCACCTGGTGGGTAGAGGAATCACCTAGAAGCAATCACACCTGTGCTGATGGGGACCAAACCTGGGACCCATAGCATAAGGGGTTACTCAGACAGTATGACAGTATGAGCTATTGGGACCACCTCATATGCCCATCTTACTGAAGAATTTCTAGTCCAGGTTTAGGTAGCAAATCAAGAATCGTGGATAAAAAAAGATGAAGAACCTCTGTTTTGTGAATCCTGGCAGAGCTCTGCCCAGCAGCTATCTGTTTGGTATGGTTGCAGCTTGATGCACCTATATGTCTGTCGAACAGATAACATAACTTCACAAATGAAGTATTAGGTATTGAGTCACTTTAGGTGCCTTTCCATGTTAAGCAGATAAGGCAACTGAACGTGTCTCTACAGAGACACTTGAGGGAAAAATCCTTGCTCTGAATTTAGCCCACAATCCCTATGAGACTCACTTGGCTGTCCATGAAATGGAAATACTATCACATCCTTTCTTCCTTGGAAGTATTTTAAAGGAAACAACTTGGTAGGACTGAGAATGCAGAGGCAGTACAGCTGTATTTGACAGAATAAGACACTTACTTGAGATACATATTTCAGGAGAAGAACATACATGTTCAGCTGAAAATGCTAAATAAGTTTCTTCCTAGGTACTACAACTGTAGTAAACATTTATAAAGAAATGACCAACTCTAGAATCAAAAGGAAGATTAACAGCTTTAATTTTATATGCTGGCAGCCAAATTCTTTTCTCACTTTGTGGAATTCATCCAGGCTTCTACTTTCTAACTTTAGTGAGTTACTCCAGATTTAAACCAGTGTAAGCAAGGGCAAGTTAAAAATACTTGTGCCACGGTTGGCATTGGAAAATACATTTCTCCATGATAGACATTAAACTGACTGCTGAGGCAGACAGCATGTCTTGCCCATAATCATTTTGTATTTGCTCCTTTTCCTCAGTACTTAAAATGAGTTCATGACTTCATGACTCTAAGAGTAAATACATTATATAATGAATACACTTTTTATTCAATATTTGTAGGAAATTAAAGTAAATGTTATATGTAATAATACTGCATGGAAAAAGCAATGATAATTATCTGATGAGAGAATTAATATGAAGGGCATTCAGTTAATCCTGTGGTCTGAGGTAAATGGCAGACAATCAAGTAAACGTAATTAACATCATAAAATAAAGACAAACAACATTAGCCCACCAGCTCTTGGCTAATCAATTATTTTCTTCAGAATACCATTGTATGAAAAGGTTAGGGTGTATATACTCAAATAAACCACATTCCATAAATGAATTGTCACATTGTACTGCTGAAAAAATACCAGTAAATACCTTCTATTCCATTTATAGTATATTGCTTATAAGGATATACTTTTCATTTGGAATAAGAAACGTTTTTGGTTGGTTGGTTTGGTTTTAAAGGAAGCTATCATGCTGTAGCCAAGTTTGACTCAGACTTTCAATCTGCAGTCTTGGAAACAAGTCCTTACTCTTGCAGATAGACCTTAGGAAATTAGTTTTGCCTAATGGCGTTTCCTCCCCATTATTCAGGTAGATGAGCATTGCACAGGGAGAGGGGGATTAGTGAGAAAAGGAGAAACTACACAACCATTGCAATAATAGTGGTAACATTTTGGTACAGACAGCTGAATGGTAGTAACTGCTGCTTTACATGCACTTTACTGTTGCATTGGTCATCACTGAAGGTGAAGCATCAGCACCTGGGAAAAGCTCCTAAAAACAAGTATCTTTTCTGCAGATTATATTTTTAGTTGGGGGAAAGGTTTTGTAACATTTTCTTTGGGGTTTTATACAGCAAATATACATAATGTATCACTAAATTTGATTTCTGGTCATCCTGTTGGCTCCTTGCTGTTCATTAAAACCTGGAGGACTCCATCACTTGAGATAGTCTTTCCATGAATATAGTACTGTGGACAAACAGTATGAGATGTACTTTGGACGTGACAAGGATAATGTCTTTGTAGATTTATACACAGATTCTTGGACAGAATATCAGAGGATGGGCAATACAAAACCTTTTTAAAACTGCCTTTTTTCCCAAGTTTGCATAGAATTGAGTGAATATGACTCAGAGGGTTTTTGAAAAGTGAATATTTCTTTTCTTCTAGACGAGCCATCTGAGGTGAACAGTTTCATCTCTCAGATGAGGGGGGTTAGAAGATAAAAATAGCTATCAGTATGATGAGCTAGCATGTTTTTTCTAGGGAAAAGAGTGAAATAGTGTTTTAATTTTTTTGTGTCCATACAGTACCTATATGCTGCTTAAAAATAAGCAAGTCAGTTAATTCTTTATGTCAATTATTAAAAGGTGAAAGGAGTAAAATAGGGTGCTAGCCCAGAATCCTTGTCCCTCTTCAGTCCTGACCTGGCAGGTGGCCTTTCCCGGGGAATATCGGCAGGGATTTTGCCATATATATTAGGAGTGACTGGGAAGGCACACAGAGTAGCAATTGTCCATCAGCTGGAAATCTCTGTTATGTTGTTCTGTAAACATGTTCACTTTGACCTGGGTTTCTTCATCTGTGAAAGGAAGAGGGAGATAAAAGAAAACTGGGATAGAGAACAGTTTTTCTACTTTAAACTCAGGATTTGTGCAAAATACTGGGTGCTTCGACCATGACATATGAAATTCAATGAACATTAGCTATAAACTTCCAAATGTTAGGGTTGGTGTTTCTTTTTTGCATAGGTGTAACTATGATGGACTTTGATTAACTTTTCTATGCATTTTGTCTTATAATACTTTGTTAACTGTATTTGCTCTTTTCCTGTTAATCCTTCATTTGGGTTTTTTAACTCACATGGCTTTTGTTTCTTTCCTTCTAATGGCAAAGCATCGTCTAGTTAGATTTATCCAAAACTTATCCAACTGCTTATCTTTACTGGGAACTAATAGAGTAGAGAACTCACTATTAAGAAATAAAGCAAGTTAAGAGGGATACGTGCACATAGTAAAGAGGTGGCATGGAATGACAGGAAAAGGGCAGCAGCTTTAAATTAAGAAAGGAAAATGATGTAATAATGATTAAACCACAAAACAGAACTCCACCACAGTGAATGAGCAACGAAAATAAGGTAATAAAAAGGAGTACTGAACTAGCTCATGAGACATGTTATTACAGTGAACATTATGCTAGCACTGTTTATTTTGCTTAGCATTATGGCCACCTTCAAGGTTGCTATGACAAATGTGTGTGAGCGTTTAACGGAAAGTGAAGGGTTTTTTTTAGCTGAGAAGGCATCCACCAGCTCTCTGCCTACTCAATTTCCTAAATTACGTGCCATATAAATTTAACTTTATTGGCACTAGACAAATGTTAACATTAACCACTTATGGGTTAAAGCAATTTTGGAAATATTCAGTGTGTTTCTCTGTTGACATTCTTCAACCCATACGTTGAAATCCATGCAGTTATACAGTTTTGCTTAAGAAAAGTATTCACTCAAAATGTATAGCACAGTAACAGCACCTAAATAAGAAGTTCTATTAGCTAAAGGACTGACCCAGAGATAAAATGAATATATACAGCTTCTACTGGATTTAAGGGAAATTAAAGCTGTTTTCATAACTGACTTTTTTTTATGGCACTGAAAGAGTCTTATTCATGTGTGACTAAGTGACACTAAAATTTATGCAAGCTTCTTACAGCAGAGGGTGTAAAGGAGGAAAAGCCCAACAGAGTTTCTCCATGCAACTTACAAAAACATTGTCAATGTGGTTCATTCACTGAGCAATGACAAACTCAGGGGCCCATTACCAGCTGGAATGGATGCACTGGACTAAACAAAGAGGGAAAGTGGAACTGGGACAACCACAGACTGAGAGCAAGTTAAAAATAGAGCACAACAAGGCCATTGGAACACAACACACAGGAGGGTCACACATTGACAGTGCTGCTTGCCAGGTTGTTGTCTAGTGATCCAATTTTTGAAGATTAAAGTAAGCATTTGGGAGCTTTGATGGCATAGGAAGCATGTGGGGAGCTCCCACCTGGCCTAGCAGGATATGTAGGGGGAGTGGTAGGAGTCTGGATTAGCCTTGCAGCACTTGAAGCTGTGCAAGTATTGCTTAATAGTGTACTTAATGAAAACACGAAATGGCGACTGGGGTCACAATGGAAGTTCTGAGGCAGTAAGAAAAGCTGGTGTAAAAACAGAATGAGAGATCAGGAAGCCCATCTAATCAGACCTCATAATTTCAAAAGGAAGGATCAATTTACTCTTCTGGGAGCACAAGCTGAAGATACACTGCCCTCTAACCTGATAACTACAGACTTTTGGGACGTTATTGCTGAAAATATTGCTATATGCATTGCCTTTCCTGAAACGTTGTTTAGCAGATGCTTTTTTTTGGCAAGTTTTTTCTCTTTGCTCCTAGAGGATGGTTGGTAGAAAACTCTGTCATGGTCTGTACATCTTAGCACAAAATTGCAATTTTATTGTTGAGGTGCCTGATGCAATGTAATGCTGTCACTACTAGACTAACAAAAACCATCAGAAGGCTTCAATTCACACCTCAGGAACCTGTAAGACTACAAATAGTATTGACCATGTTCTTGTCTGATGTTTGTTGTCAAAGATTCAAAGCTCATAACAGATCTCCTAAAGAGCTGGCCATGACCCTGACAAAAGGACTCTATAAGCAGCATGAATATACAGAAGACACATCTACAAACATTCCCAAAGTTGATTTCTTTCTAATGCTACAGGTGGCAAACAGCATAAAAGCCTAACCATGTCCATTTGCTGCTCAAGTAACACTGTATGTAAGCAGACAAGTGAGTGAGAAAAAAACCACCAAAAACTAACAAAAACCCACCAAAAACCCCAACCAACCAACCAAAACCAAACCAACCAAACAAAACCCACCAAAAAATCACATTTCTGGGACGTACTTGGTGATGGGAGAGGCGTTGCCAACGTAAATCCCATCTCAGCTTTCTCATTCTAGTCCATTAATGGCTTGAAAAACTGGAAGCAACCTTATACAACTGATGTTTAGCATCAGCCCTCAATAACTCCTCATATTTCACCTGAAGAAGATTGTCAATAAGCCATTTTAAGACATTGTCTACAGTGTTATCTACCTGACTGATAAACTGCTGCTTGCTCACTGATATATTTCCAGGCCAGAAAAGTCTTCAGCAAGCTTAAATTTTTGGAAGAAACCAAGACTGTGCACTCAGCAATAACTTGCATTCACCACATTGTGTATAATCCCAGTTAACATTTTAAGCAATTTTACATCCTTGATGCCTAGTATCTATGACAACTATAAGTTGCTATATTCCAACATGTAATTCACTTGGAGGATACTATAAAAAACCCCGACATTTGGGAAGAATCTTTGCTTTAGTTCTGATTTCACGTCACAAATTACTGTCAACTGTCATCTAACAGTCAGTATCATAAACAGAGAAGGTATTGTGATGATACATGATGACATGGCAGGCTTTTGAATACTTCTGCATTCTAGCTACATCCACTGACACCAAGAAGCACCTGTTGATACCTACCTCCTCTTGACTAGCTTTCTCCACTTTTGTAACATGTTAAGAAAAGAGTGAACCGGCAATCTTTCATGATCCTTTTTCAGCCCTTGCTGTAGATGTGTTCTTGACAAGCTACTTACTGTCCAGAAAAGGAAGCAAAGAACTCACTGAAAAATCACATTAGCATGTTATTGCCAGCCGTGTTTCAGAAGTTGTTTGAAGTCTGGTGATTATCCAAACATGTAAGCAGCTGGTGGGATTACTGCAAGTAGAGCTGATCTTCCAAGTTGGAGGGGTAGTTAAGCCCTAACTACACCATGTAAAACAGACCAAAAAAATCATTGCAAAAACACGGGCTGTGGCTGATGAGGTGCCACCTGACCATCCGCGTAAATATGCAAACTGAAATTCCCCTTGGGCTGCATCACAGATGTCGAAGTTCCACCAAGTCCTGGCAGCGTATTCACCAAATGCTCTGACAGCCAAGACTTTCATCTCAAGTGATGTTGTGACAGTATGTCAGTCGCTCTGTTTTTGCAGACATGAATCACTCCTGATGTCAACCTTTCCTAAATGACCTTCGCAACACATGGGAGCAGTTTCATTTAAATGTTCTTACATCCACTTACCACACACAGAGTTTTGAACTGGGCTTAAAGATCTTTTCTACAATATAATCATTGATTACACAAGGTGAGATCTTTCACACATGCAGACTTTTCAGAAGGCACATAATCCCAGAAGAGGTCCACACGCAAAGCAGGTTCTAGCTTCACCATTTACAAATCTGTATCACTTTGGTATCTTGCAAAGGACAGTTCTTTAACCAACAGCCCGGTAAGGAAGCCTACATTTGTTAAAGGTTCATTTGTGGATAAATGATGTTAACAGAAACCATCCCTGATTTAGTACATGCTACTTGTGAATTGAAGAGCAAGCCCATATGGTGTTCTGTCCAGGTTTACAAGAAGCCTCTACTGTGTTATGTAAAGGTTGCCTGCTCCATGAAGGGGAAGGCTTTTGCACTGTCCTCTGAAGATTAAAAGTAGATTTTCATGTTCAGGTGCTTAGGAAGAGAGTGAAAAAATACACATCAAGGGATCAGAGACTTGAAAAAAGCAGTTGCCAAGTGCAGGTAGCTTCGCGCTTGAGATATAACTGAAGCCCAAACCCTAGGGGTATATTAAAGGTTACTTCTAGATCATGCTTTAGCAGATACACAGCCAATTAGAAATACTTGGACTGGACAAAGAACATCGTAAAGGTTAGTTTAGAAGATCTGAAACTACTCTTAACTCTATTTTTTTAAATTCTTCTAAATAATAGTAACTTTCTTAACATACTGTTACAATACAAATCCGCTACAATTCTCACCCTACTTTTTCCTCTAAATGTAAATGTATATGTTAAACGATTGAAACATAGAAACAGAGTAGCTGAAGAGAGAATGGAGATAACTGTTGTGGCAAAGGAGTTTCAATAGATACATATGGGCCACAAATTCAGGGTGTGAAGAGAGAGCAAGTCCTACAGCTTCAGTGGCTGACAGCTCTGAGGACTGTGTGACCACTCCTCCTGCCCAAAGGTATATTAATGCAAGACTGGGGAGCAATCGCATAGAAAAGTACAACCACTCCCACCTTCCCTCAGCTTCCTTCCCATCTTCCTGGAAGGGTTGCTTTACAGGGTTTTTTGTTGCTCTTGGGGCAAAAACCTTCTACTTTACTTACACTAATGTAAGGCCTCAAGGCAGTGTTTACCAAGAAATGAGATCTGCATTTAATCATCGTAGGAAAACAACACTGCCAGTGGGTCAGCACTGCTGCCCCCCTCATGAACGTTTCTCTGTTCAGAAATATCAGGCTGATAGGAAAGCAAAGAGGTGACAGGTCTAAAGAGAAGAGAGATTTCAGCAAATAGTTATGCATTATTTGGAAAGACTGGTAGATCAATGGAGAGAAAAGGTACAGAGAGCATGAAGTCATCAAGGATAGTGCAGGAAGGACTTGAGTCATGATCAGCATGTTACTGAGTAAGCTGATGAGCCAATTCCCGCTTCAGAACTGGCTGGAGGTGAGCTAGCAGGCATCCATAGACACGAAAGTACTTGATAAGCAAACAGTGCAGTTCAGGTAATTTTTAATTTTCTAGAAACACAAGAATGACCGAGGTTTTAGAATATTTCATTACCCTGAACTTTGTAAGAGAGAAACAAAAGTGTGAACTGGCAATTACATAGTTAAAATCTATTCTGTGAACCACAAGTGTCTGTCTAAAACCAGGATGGATGTTTGTTTGTAGTAACATTACTTTGATTTTTTAGGAGAGGCATGAAGGGGAATGACTCAATCTTCTCAACTCCCCACCCATCCTTTGGCTCTGGAGACTGGGCACAGTATAAATTTTGTAGTAGGTACACGGTACCAGAGCCACAGCCATTGCTAGCTGCTAACTCTGGACGTGGGTGTCCTAACCCTGCGGTCCCACCCTGATGCTGATGCTTCAGTCTGAACATGTGTGTGTGTGCCTTCAAAGTATGCTCTGCCCAGGCATTTTTGCCTGGCTTTGCTCAGGAAGCTTGCCTCAGATTCCAGCCAGGTTTCAGAGATGCTTTTAAACTAGACTGGTAATCTGGAAAAGGTTTGGAGGGCCCAGCTTATTTACTTTATTTTTTTTTACTAAACTATCTTAGTTAGCAACTCTGGGAAAACATTTTCTATGCCAAAGAGCGTGTGAAGCAGCTGTTCAGTCCTTATGCAAACACCTGTGCATATTTTTAAGCTTACTAACAGTTGGGATAGATTTCCCCCTCACCTCAATACTATGCTAATACCTATTGCTTATATTGAAGCCTTTGTTCATGAAATATATTCATATTTTAATAATTCTGTCAGTGAAAAATACTGAGGCATAATGATGACATGACTACAATGACAATCCTTCTGTGGCAGTTGAAATAACCAAGCATTAACAGTAGGATTTGCCTCTGAATTGGAGAGCAGATTTAGCAGGTACAAAATCATGTGCATCACTTCTCTGAGGCTGCTCTCTTGCTTCTCTAAAATATTAATCTTCTTGATTCAAAAAAAAGTTACAGAATTGCTGATGCTGTAAGTGACTTTGGGAGATCGCCTCGTCCAACCCTCCCTACTCAAAGCAGGGCCAGTTTGAGCATGTTACTCAGGGACATGCCTGGGTGAGTTCCAAAAGCTTCCAAGGATGGAGACCTGTCCGCCTCTCTGGGCGACCAGCTGCAAATGCTCTAAAGCCTTCTGGATACTCCTTCACAACCATGACTAGAAATATAGGTTTACTTTACTAACATAGGTAACACTGAGATGTCTATGCAAGTCTGCCACAAGCTAAAATTATTCAGAACTCTGAATACCACTGCCACTTTGGAACAGAGTGTTAATTGAAATGTCTGGAGAGCAGCCAACCTCCAATATCAATCAATTAGGTATTCATCTGTACAAATCCCAGACAAGTGCTATGTACAAAGAGAAATGTTGGTGGGTTTCAGAGACAGTGACTATTATGGAAGAGCCAGGACCTGGAGTATAACAGACTTCATGTATTTATTAAGGTACACAATGAGGCTCAAAAGCCCTGTGGAAGTCAGAAGATGCATAGCTGTATTCAGAAAGTTTGAAATCTCTTGTGAATATTGTATCAACATGTCAGCTCATCCTGAAGAAGTTAATTCTGCGAACAGGGCCCAGGCAATGCTCCTCTTCCTCTGCTCTTCCCTCTCCATTCCTGTTATTCTACACACACAAAATTCAGCTTCTGTCCCACACTGTACCGTTTCATCTCAAGGATCACTATTCCCACATCTCATGCCTCCCCCTATTTCCAGGCTTCTAAGAATTTACTGAGGACCACCAAGCCTAAGGAAGAAGAAACAGTCAATTTCCTCACTCAAGTAGCCCTGAAAGGAAAAAAAACTCTCTCCTTCATAAGCAGTGTTTTTAACACAGAGCTGTAATGTCATGGAAAACAAGAGTGGATCCTGCACAGCTGGTGACTCAATAGCATTTCTAGCACTGCTGAAGGCCAACAGTGACAACCCTTCCAAACTAATTTGTTCCACCATGTTGGTTTCAACAGTTGTTGAAACTATTTAACTGTATTACTGATGTGATTGTTAGGGAAAGAACAAACCAAGAGTTGTTTGGAGCTTCAGGGTTTGGTGTGTTTCCCCCAATCCCTTGGAAAGAGTTGCCCTATAATGTACTAGGGAGTTCATCCCAGTACCCGTCTTACAGACAGTTGTATGCAAACAGGCAAGAGACAGAGGAAAAAATAAAGTAAAACCATCTCATACTCAAAAGCCAATTCTTTGGATTGGCCAGCCTGTGGCTGGATGCCCACATAACAGAAAATGTCTCAGCATTACCATATTCAAGAGAGATACATGTTGCACACTCTTTTGGCCCTTGCAATACAACTTTTAAATACTATTTATGATGTAATGTATAAATTAATTATACACTTATAACATATAATCAGCAGCTACAATCATCAAATACACACGCAGCCTGTAAAAAAATCTATATGTGGGCAGAGAAAGCTGAAGATAACTTCAGACCACACAAAAGGAAAAAGGAAGGAGTTATAGAAAAACACAGGAAAGATCAAGTCACTGTAACATCCTTCATCTAAAGCAACACAGAAAAGCACCTAAGCACGATAGCAGGTAGGAAGGACAGTCACCTCTGGCAAAGGGACAGTGATAGCTGCTGACAGTGCTGATGTATTTTACTTCAGAAATAATGAAAATAGCCTCAAAGCCTCAGTCTGAAAGAATGAGTTCACTGAACTACTTGCTGTTTACACAGGATACAAAATGGCAAGGGATACAAAATGGCAAGTTACCTCCATTGGGGAGGACGTCTTTAATAAACATAAATGGATTTGTTTTCTACAAATGTAGTAGTGGAAGCAGAAAGCTCATACAAAAAGGGTCTGGCAGGTTGCAATATTGGAGTAAGGAAGATTAGCCCATAATTCAAAGCTAATTTTGCATGCAACAGGAAGTTTAATCATCTTAACAGGCTTACAATTATAGCATTGACTGAAGAAACAGACTTGATTGAACAATACTGGATCTATGCTTAAAAGGACAATTCCTTCTCTTTCAAATTATTTATTGTTCATCCCACTAAGTATGGTTCTATCATCCAAACCCCCCTAGTATTTTCCACTGTTAGCAAGTTCATTAACATCTGCACCTTGTACATGGTGAAATCAGAACTATCTTATTGCAAGGTTGCTCATCATCATTGAAAGCGGCTACATCTGTCCTTCTAAAAAGTTTCAATTTTTAGACAGGACATCATAGTGCAATGGCTTGCATTTAGGAGTTGTTTCATTATCTACCATCTAGGCCTGGGAAGGAAAAAGAGCTTTCCTGGTCATGGTTTTTGTTTCCTTTCCACCTAGCTCCCACCAAACACTGAGCTTTTTGGGCAGTTTACCTTAATCTGATACATTTTGGGCTTAACCATATCCTGAGTTGCATCAAAAGGAGCGTGACCAGCAGGTTGAAGGAGGTGATCCTGCCCCTCTACTCTGCTCTTGTGAGACCTCACTT